>JAKCPI010002778.1:0-104211 GCA_023213315.1 Euborellia annulipes
TACAAGAGTAAAGTGGTCTTCAGAAGATTTCAATCACAAAATGAGAATATACATTTTAAAGAGCAACTAAAAAATAGTTGATATATGAATTTTAAAAAATCGTTGGAGCAAATTTTGAGAAAATCGAAAAAAACTGAAAAAGTGAATCAGTAAAAGTACTAGTACTTTTTGGTCGATTTTGTTCAAAAGCTTCGTGTCACGTCCCATGAGGGTGCCTAACTTAAATATAAAATTTCAACCTCCTAACTCTTTTCGTTCTTGAGATATTTTGTTCACAGACACACACACAGACAGACAGACAGACAGACAGACCATGTCGCGAAAACCACTTTTTTGGATTCAGGGGACCTCAAAACGTGAAGATCCATCAAAATCTCGACATCGAATTTTTGACATGAATCCAATACTTTCTCTCTATATATATATTACATATATACATAGGTAAGAGAAAGTAAAAATCGTTGCATATTATAAGTCATTCTAATCCGTGAACATATCGGACTAGTCACACACAAAAATTCATTAGAAACTAAAAACAAATCCAACAAAATTGTTATACATTTATTTATTTATTATTAATTTCAAGGATAAGTAAAAACGAAGTGGATTTTGAAATATAATCTACACCAATACCAATTACAAAAATTAATCCTTTAATACAATATTACTGAATATTTATTTCTATACTTAATTTTATTG
This sequence comes from Euborellia annulipes, assembly GCA_023213315.1. Classification (NCBI taxonomy): domain Eukaryota; kingdom Metazoa; phylum Arthropoda; class Insecta; order Dermaptera; family Anisolabididae; genus Euborellia; species Euborellia annulipes. Next base: position 700 of record JAKCPI010002778.1, read on the forward strand.
ACTTTATTTAATGAGAATTTTCTTCCTTTCTTATACTAAATATTCACTAATAAATCATTGACGACTAATTGAAACTTTCGTAATTGGTTTCTAAGGAGTTATTGATTAAACGGAGAGGCAATTTGGAAGGGGAGGGGATACTCATTTTAGTTTTTCGCACAACTTGTGTAAAGACATTTAATTGCCATTTATGCTAAGTGTTCTTCTTATCAAGAAGGTGTACTACACATTAGAATATAATTTAATTTTATAATTAAGGGATGTTCCCGCATCCTTTGAGTTCAAATTTTTCATATTTTCTCTATAAATATAAGCTTAAATTAAAATATATATATAATTATAAAATCCTAGTATAGTTTAGTCTTATATGGCCTAAGTTGCCGAAAAGACTGTGAGTGTGAATAGGAAAAAGTGTGAGTGGTAAAAAAAAAAATAAATAAAAAAACCCACAGCATACAACTTTCTCTTACCCTTCGACACATTGGCGTAGCCAGAAATTTTTGATGGGGGGGATCAAGAAATTTTTTTCAAAAATTTAAGATTATTTTAGGGTATTTATAAATCATTTTGGTTTGTTTTTTATAGCTAAAGTAAATTATTATCTTTTACTTTCTCTTACCCTAGCGAAATATTATTGGTATTAAATATCTAGTCATGACTTGGGCCCATGGGGGGAGGGGTTTGAACCCCCAAACCCCCCCCCCCCTGGCTACGCCTATGCTTCGACAAGAGAAAGTTGTGTACTGTGCTTGTCACACCAGATTTTTTGTCGACATATATTTAGTTTCCTAGAATTCAAGATATAAAATTTATAAACATGGGAAAATATTTATCCTTCCTAAGAAGTACAAGAATAAAGTGGACTTCAAAAGATTTCAATGACAAAATGAGAATATATATTTTAAAGAGCATCTATAAAATAATTGATTTTTGAATTTTAATCAAAATCGTTGGAGCGAATTTTGAGAAAATCGAAAAAAACTGAAAAAGTGAATGGAATCAGTAAAGTACTAGTACTTTTTGGCCGATTTTGTTCAAAAGCGTGTCACGTCCCAGGTGGATACCCAACTTAAACATAAAATCTCAAATTCCTAGCTATTTTCGTTATTGAGATATTTTGTTCACAGACACAGAGTCAGACCATGTTGCAAAAATCACTTTTTTGGACTCACGGGACCTCAAAACGTGTATATCCATCAAAATCTCGACATCTCGACAATTTTTGACATGAATCCAATACTTTCTATATATATACTAGACGCAAAGCCCCGCCTTCGGCTGGGCTTTCCGCCTAGCCGGGGGCTGCGCCCCTGGACCCCCTGGCTCGCCTTCCCTTTTCATTTTTATATATAGAGATTATTTTAACGGTTAATTATTCATGAACTTAAGATTTTTGTGAATTATATCCTTTCCGGGATTCTCCCGGTACACAGACAAAAAATTTTCGCCGATATTTTAGAATTCAAAATGTAAATAAATAAAAAAATCGTAAACATGGGTAAATATTTATATTTTGTTACCATGACAACTATTTCTCCTAATTTTTATTTTTTTCTTATTTTAACGGTTAATTACTCATTAACTTATTGTTATTTGTGAAACAAAACCTGTCCGGGATTCTCACAAACATACACAGAAAATTTTATCATAATTGGTTCAGTCGTTTAGGAGGAGTTCAGTCACATACACACGTACAGAAGAATTATATATATAAAGAAGAAGAAGATAAGATATAATATATATATATATACATATATATATATATATATATATATATATATATATATATATATATTCATATATAGGTAAGAGAAAGTAAAAATGAAAAGAAAAAGACGAGCAACATATTCCATCAATTGGAAATTTTATAGCTTTTTACTTTCTCGTACCCTATATATGAAATATATAGGAGAGAAAGTAATGCGATCATGTCAAAAATTCGATGTCGAGATTTTGATGGATATACATGTTTTGAGGTCCCCTGAGTCCAAAAAAGTGGGTCCCGCAAATTGGTCTGTGTGTGTGTGTGTGTGTGTGTGTGTGTGTCTGTGTGTGTGTAACGATTTTTTTAGCATGAAGGAATTGAGCTACCGGATTGAAATTTTATATTTAACTTAGGTACCTTTGAAGAATCTCAAAATAAGCTTTTGAACAAAATCTGCCAAAAAGTACTAGTACTTTACTGATGTACTTTTTCAGTTTTTTTCGATTTTCTCAAAATTCCCTCCAAGGATTTTTTTTAAAATTCATAAATCAATTATTTTTTAGATGCTCTTTAAAATGTATATTCTCATTTTGCCGTTGAAATCTTCTGAAGACCACTTTACTCTTGTTCTTCATAGGAAAGATAGAAATGGTTGCCATGGTAACGGAATTTAAATCTTTTTCTTTTTATTAGATTAAAAATCAATTATTATTTAAATTCCCATTTTTTTTTATTTTTATTTCTGTCTTTAATTGTTTCCGGGAAAACATATATCACTCTCTCTCTCTCTCTCTCACTTGCAAACATTATCGCCTGTCTCTCCGCCTTCTCTCATAGGCCTAATGTTAATTTCCTATAGGGATTTGTATGTTGATTTCGATTCAAAAGGGGGTCCCCTTTGGAACTTTTTACGCATTTAAAATTTTTTTTCCAATTCTTATGAAATTTTGTATCTATTTACGATTCTATATTGTGTATAAAATGTCCAAATATGAGATTAAAATTTTGACAAATAACCATAGTTTATTTGAAGCAGTCAACAATTAAAATGCAAGTTTGAAACTAAGGTGCTATCGGAAACTAAATATATCTCGACACAAAAAATCTGGTGTGACCAGCACAGTGCGCAACTTTCTCTTACCGAAGGGTAAGAGAAAGTTGTGTGCTGTGCGCCAGTCACACCAGATTTTTATTTTTATTTTTTGGCTTGCCGCTTTAGCCATTCAGCCAAACCGATGTATACAATTCCTTGGGAGATATTTGAAAGGTAGATGGAAGCGATGATTTCTTTATTTTTATCTTTAGGTTGATGTAGCTGTAGACTACGGAAATGCTTTATTTTATTAAAACATCAATACTAAATAATCCCAATTTTGTGCTATATAACCATCTATTTATCAACCTTTAAATTTGAATCTAATATAATGTTCTCTCACATATTGACTTTTATTTATGATATTATTATGATTATTATTTTTACTTTCTCTTACCCTATATATGAAATATATAGAGAGAGAAAGTATTGGTTTCATGTCAAAAATTCGATGTCGAGATTTTGATGGATATACACGTTTTGAGGTCCCCTGAATCCAAAAAAAGTGGTTTTCGCGACATGGTCTGTCTGTCTGTCTGTCTGTCTGTCTGTGTGTCTGTCTGTGAACAAAATATCTCAAGAACGAAAAGAGCTAGGAGGTTGAAATTGTATATTTAAGTTAGGCACCCCCATGGGACGTGACACGAAGCTTTTGAACAAAATCGACCAAAAAGTACTAGCACTTTACTGATTCACTTTTTCAGTTTTTTTCGATTTTCTCAAAATTTGCTCCAACGATTTTTTTTAAAATTCAAAAATCAATTATTTTTTAGATTTCTTATAAAATGTATATTCTCATTTTGTGATTGAAATCTTCTGAAGACCACTTTACTCTTGTACTCCATAGAAAAGATAGGAGAAATGGTTGCCATGGTATCAAAATATAAATATTTTCCCATACTTATAAATTTTACATCTTGAATTCAATTGTACCCTACTGTCGGAAACTAAATACATGTCGACACAAAAAATCTGGTGTGACAAGCACAGAACACAACTTTCGATTACCGAAGGTAAGAGAAAGTTGTGTGCTGTGCGCCAGTCACACCAGATTTTTTTATTAAAAGTAGTAAATGTCTTCTGTCATTTAGATAAAATGATATTTAATCGAAATAAGATATCAACTATGTTCCAATTAGAGAACTAAATGGCTGTTAACTCGCGTGTTGGTTGGAATATCAATTTTCCCTTGAGAGGGGTATAATTAACATTAGAAAAATAGTATATAAAAATGTATTTTTCAATTAGATTAAAATTCTTTCATACAAGAATGTAAAAAGAAATGATAAAATGTCACATTTAATAAGGGAAAGTTGGAACAAACTGGGTAGTTAGGAAAAATAATACAACTGTCTTTTGTGAATTACGATAATAAGTATATTTCCAGGCCTGAAGATGGTGGATGATTCCCACCGAAACTGCTTGCTAGCCAGTTCTACAAATAAAGCGAAAAATAATAAAAATATTGCTTTTTATTGTTACAAAACTTGACCAATAATACCTTGGTTAATATCTTCAATAGTCCACAAGTATTACACTTCATCTTTTTGGAATAACACTAATATCCCGCCATTAATTAAAACTGCAATAGACATCCAGAATCTCGAATTTCGTATCCAAAAGACATCGATTGCGCCTAAATTTGGAATTAACCCGAGAGACTCCTTCAACAACCTCAGCTTCCACCTAGACAACTACCAACCAAACGACAATAGTACAGAGTTAAAGATGTATACGGATGGGTCAAAAGCGGAGGGAAGAGTAGGCTGTGCAATATTTGAGTCTGATGCAGAATATTGTAAACTATATAAACTTCCTTCATCCTTGTCGATATTCACTGCAGAGTCTATAGCCATTCGTCAAGCCCTTGCTTTTATAGTTGAGTCCAAAGTACCCGTCAGCCACATCATCTCAGACAGCAAATCAGCACTCCTAGCCATCCAAACTGCCTCAAAGGGGGGTAAAATAGGAATATTACAGAAACAAATATTGACATTAAGTAAAATAGCAGCTAAACAATCCCAAATGATCTCAATGCACTGGACTAAAAGCCACGATAACAACCAAGGCAATGCTATAGCAGATTGGATGGCCAAAAGAGCAAGCCAGTCAGGACCCTTACTGAATGAACCCACTCCATGGTACGATGCCTTTGCCATTATGAGGAAAAAAATAGGGGTTCAATGGCTCAACAACTGGGCCTATACAGCGCTTACAAAAGGTCAAGCACTTCACCAACTAAAGCCAACCCCTTCAATACCATGGTTTCAGAGTACACCCAACTTAAATAGAAAGGACATTGTAATATTTAACCGCTTAAGGATAAACCATACTAGAAGCCCAGCACATCTCCATAGATTTTCCATAGCTCCATCCTCTGCGTGTGAATGCGGATGCCCAGTAGCAGATCCGGAACACCTACTCCTACAGTGCCGACGATTCAAAGCCCAGAGATCAACATATTACAGGACAATCCAACCCAACTTCCGAGACCCTCCTACATATCAAGACATTATCAAAAAACCCATAGAAGAAATAGTAGCAGCCACAGCAAGGTTTTTTCAAGAAGCACAAATCAACATTTAAAATAGCCACATTTCATCCATAGCGCGCCATAGACTTATCTTTTTCATATCATGTTGGCTTATATAATGTTTCTTTGAATTGTGTTTTTTCGTATGATATTATTTTAGAATGTTTCTTTGAATTGTTTTTTCTTATGATATTATTTTAGAATGTTTCTTTGAATTGTTTTTTCTTATGATATTATTTTAGAATGTTTTTTTGAATTGTGTTTTTCTTATCATATTATTTTATAATGTTTCTTTGAATTGTTCTTTCTTATGATATTATTTTAGAATGTTTTTTTGATTTGTGTTTTTCTTATCATATTATTTTATAATGTTTCTTTGAAGTGTTCTTTCTTACCATAGTAGTTTTAAGGCTTATTTTTATTATTGTATTAATATTGTATTGTTTATATTACTTTGATATATGTATATTTTGTAAAAATTTTTAGCCCAATGGCAGTTGGCTAGACGGGCAGAATAAAAAAAAAAAAAAAAAAAAACCTTGGTTAAATAAGAGATGCAATAAATCTTCCATTAATTTAATAATAATTAAAAGTAAAGTTTATGTACATTTCTATTTTAAACATCGATGTTTTAACATGTACATAAATCAAATAAAACTCCTATTTTTTTAAACTAAACCCAGTGTTTACTTTCAATTATTATTAAATTCTTTTAATTTTATTAGAAATAAAAAAATTTTTTTTCGTCGACGTTTTGGGAACGCATCGCTTCCATCTTTAGGACGAAATAATTGTCGAACAATATTTGGATAATTATTTGTTTTATTATTAATGTTGTAATGTTGTTATAAAATTATCCATCTATTGACAAATATTTTGTCCTGAGGTTGGGTGTGATGCGTTCCCGAAATGCTGACAAAATAATATAGAAGATTTTTAGTTCTGCTCAGCGTTTCTTATTCAATTATCACTACAGCCATTTTTATTCTTCATGGAAAATAATTATTTATTTATTTACTATTGTTTTAGTAGTCGTATGTGTAATATCAAGCCTGCTTTGAAATTTCCAAGGAACGAAATCTTATAAAATATTACATAAAAATACCTCTCAGTTATTTATTTATTTATTTAACCTTTATTTTCAATTCTAAATAAGAGAAAGTAAAATAAATATGTTTAATTCTTTAAAAAGAAAATGAAAATCTAAGGAACACGTTAAAAATTAACGATAATCAAATAAAACCAAACCACTTTACCTTTTTTTTCTCTCTCCTTTTTTTAATATAATTTCCCTTCTCGTTCTTATTTATTTATCTTAAATCAATGTGGCTTATTTTTTTTTTTATTTTATCAGGATGCCTTCGTTATTTTAAGTTCCGTTTTATATAAATAAAACATTTTCAATTTTATATTGAATATGCATATTGCAAAGTGGGTTAATTCCCTTAACAAAGATAATTTAATTCCGTAGTAATTTAAAGTTTATTCACAAAATATACTAGTAAGCAATTTTCAGAGAGAAGAGAAAATTAAAAAAAAAAAAAAAAAACAATAGGTTTTTAATTTGTTGTATATCAAAATCAAACATTCTATTGGTTGAATATTTAAAAAAAAATTATTTATCTCAAATTGGAATTCAATTGATTTTTTTTACGTCTGTAATCTAAAGGGTGATCTTTCTTTTATTGATCTCACACAAAAGAATAGGACCAGTAGGAAGTATTTGACTAAACGGTTATAATATGTAGAATATTTAAGGATGAATAGCAGATTAGAATTTACCTTTATGTGCCCCGAAATCTTGCGGGTAATTTTAAAAGAAGATTATAAAAGGACATCTTTCTTTTGAGGAATTTCTTTTCGATTACGTTACTCGGCATGAAAAAACCCCCGTGATAATTCCTTAAGATTCTTAAGTAAAATGACTTCCTAAATGCAAATATGACCTCTCTTTTACCCCACCACCTACCGTTTTCGGGGAGAGCCTCATACTTATTTCCGCCCCTTTTCGTTAATTCTGGGGTCATGGATTAAATTCGAGAATATTTTGGCCTTAACATTTCTTCCAAAGAGGTGAAAAGTTCAAAAACATGAACATTTGGTTCCAAAGTGGGGATGTGGGGGAGGATTTTGTCCTTTAAATTGCAAAAACATTATTAATAAAAATGATCGATTTTCGCAATTTTTTCACTGATCTTCTACATATTCCAGCTACCCTCCATAAACATCCCTCAACAAAAAATAAAAATATCCTCCCCACCTCCTCCAAATGTTCGTGTTTTTGAACTTATCACCTATCTAGACCTTCAGAAGAAATATTAAGACTAAAATATTCCTTTTCATCCCTCCACATTTAATTCATGGCCCTAAGATTAACGAAAAGGGGTAGAAAAATACCGAAAACGGTACGTGGTGGGGGAAAACGGAGGTCATATTTGGATTCAGAAGGTCATTTTACTTATAAATTTGAACAAATTATCTAGGGGCTCGAAAAAAAATTTCATTTTGCCGAGTAGTGTTATTAACCCAATCAAACTCATATCCCCTCTATACTAGGCGACCCGCAACACTGCATTTTCAAAGTATAGACCTATTTCTTTATTTAAAGTTCCCCTTCAAGACATAATTATTTAAATTTTAATTCATTTGTAACCAATTAATTTTATATAGGGTCTATCTAAATTATTTCAAATGTCTTATTATTTTCAAATATTTCAATCCTTTATGATATTTCCTATCACAACTAATGACAGAAAAATAAATTTAAAAAAAAATTACTATTACCCAATAATGCATCTGAAGCTTTTGAATTGTTTTTAAAAATTATTAAAATCTAATTTTGTATAAAAAATTCATTGAGTTTTTTATTATTACACAAAATAGAAATAATAATAATATTAAAAAATGGAAATTCAAAAGCTTCACTCCAGATACATACATTATTGGGGATATATTTAATAAAATCAGCATCAAACGATCATTCTTCAATATTAATAATAATTCCACTGTTATTAATTATATTCACTTATTAATCATTCATATTTAAAAGACAAAAAAACCCATCGCCATTTTAAACCTTTTAAAGGACATTTAAAAAAAAATATCCCGAGCCAAACTTAAATCAATAGGCATACCTTTTCTTATTCATAAATTAAATCCGAGAATGAAAAAAGAAAAGGATTATCCCATAAATTTCGAAGTTCAACAACTCAAGCAGTCTTTTTAAAACATGTTTCTTGAAAATGACTTCTAAGGTCTCGTTCATTTCTTATATCAGAAGAAAACTCTCAAATGCTTTTAGATAAAAATTTTATGGGCTTATGTGAAATTTTTATGATCAAAGTGTGTCTGAGTTTGATAATAGGATATTATTTATTTAAATTCAGTGACGGGTATAATTTGAAATTAAAAAAATCTTATGTCAAAAAATGATCCTTCTCTAAAATTGTATTTTTTTTTTTTTTTTTTTTTTGTGGGAGGAAAGTCTTTCAAGATATGACATAAAATTCAAGAGAACTATAATTTATTCAAGAACAAACGAATTAAATTTTATGAAAACAAATGTTCAAATATGACCAAGGGCGGATACAAGGGGGGTAAAGGGGGTAATTACCCCCCCCGAGATTCGAAAAAAATACCTTTTTTCGCGAAAAAATTTATTTTTAATGTAAAATTTTTAAAATTAATACTTAAAAATTTGATGTGTATTTATATTCTGGCAAACAAATACAGAATGCGCTTTTAAATTACCGAAATTAAAAAAAATAGTGTGCTGTGCGACGAGTCACTCCAGATTACCCCCCCCGTGAAACACCTCTGGATCCGCCCTTGAATATGACTACCTCCATATTGGACCATAAGTGATAGTAACTGTTGAATTACTTCGAAGTGATGAAATTTATTCAAATTGTACTTGATTACTATTTAATTTTAAAAAAATCATCAAGATAGAGACTGAATAACCTAAAATATAACAGGAAGAATACAAACAGATGATTTTGATCGAGTTTTCATAATTGTATTATCGATTATTTTGACATAGTAAATAAATTATATATAAATTCATATTTTTTTAAGTCTTTTCACTATATTAAAATTTTTTTTTTTATTTGAAATTCCTGTCGGGATCCCGGTACTCGCAAAATATGCGAAATAACTTATAACTAGGGCTCGGATTTCACCCTATTTGCCTTTTTTTACTTTATGGCTTAAAATTTAGGCCAATATGTTATGTATACGTTTCATGAAATTCTGAATAAAATAAGAGGCATTTGTTAGTCCTATAATGCCTATTTTGGGCGATTCTGGGTTTTGGTGCCTATTTCATCTATAAATGCCTTTTTTAGTGCCTATTTTAAGTTCAAATAGCCAATTTCAATTTTTTACGAGCTATGCATAACCTAAATTTAAAATTTTTTTGAATTATCAAGAAAATATTTCAAGGGAGGGTGAAGAGGGTCATTACCCCCCCCCCCCCCGAGATTTGAAAAAAATACTTTTTTCGAAAAAAAAAAAAAATATTTTTAATGTAAAATTTTAAAAATTAGTACTTAAGAATTTGATTTCTATTTATATTCTGGCAAACAAGTACAGAATGCGCCTTTAAATTACCGAAATTAAGAAAAAATTGTGTGCTGTGCGACCAGTCACACCAGATTACCAAAAATAAGACATTAATTTTTAAAAATGTTTATATTATTTCTTAATTTCTGCCTTTTAAGTGCCTATTTTTACAATAAATGCCTTTTTAAGTGCCTATTTTAATAATTTTTAGTGCTTAGTTGCCTGCCTATTTTAAAGATTTTTAGTGCCTATAAATCCGAGCCCTACTTATAACTTGTCAAGTCCGAATTGAGGCATTTGTTCAATCTGACTCCAATAAATGGGTCTCAAATATTTATTTATATAAATAGCCTAAAATCATATACGGTATTTAATTAAATACACTCAGAGCATTTAAATAAATGTCCCCTCTAATAATTAACAAACTGGCATAACGACCTCAATAAGTTAATACTAGTTGCTGATCCCTCAATCCCGCTCTCTATTGCATGAATCCCCTGGGATCTCTCGCTCACTCTATCTCTGGAATATTTTACTCCCGGGAGATTCATGGTTTGAGTTGATGTGTCATGATTTGATTTCATTTTTTTTTTTTTGCCAAAAAAGGTTAATCAAACCTTTGTTAAACCCTTCAGAATAGAGTGACCGGGATAAAAGGTTTTGAGATAAGTCAGACTCATAAAGAATGAAAAACGGTTTTAGGGTTTCTTGGGACTGCCAATGGCTCTCTCCATCGTTTTGCATTAAAAATAATGGAATAACCATAACTTCGATTTCAAAAGTAAGAATGGGATATGTCAGTTTTAAATTTTATATTATAGAGGAAGAGGTGCAATCATGGAAGCTGCTGGTAATATGGAAACGCGGACTGTAGGGTGCTGTAATTTAGAGGTGATCGTATTAACTTCTTACTGTGTTTCTTTAATAAGGCCCTGACAGTCATGGTTATTGTCTGAGAAATAGTTGTTTTAATCATTTTCAAACTTTTGAAGTCTTCTTCTTCTGTCCTCGCCCTATTCCCGCCACCTCAATCTTTTCCCTCCAACCCTACCATGCGTTTTCGCGACCGGAAGAAATAGAACAGGCCGGCCCGTCAGACGGTCTGACGCCTGTCGAAAAAAGGAAGGGACAGACATACAAAGGAACTGAAGGACTGCCTGTCCTAGACTGCCTTTCCATCTTGCCAATGAAGTACAAGAGTAAAGTGTGCTTCAATCAATTTTGAGGGCAAAATAAGAATATATATTTTAAAGAGGATCTTAAAAATAACTTATTTATGAATTTTAATCAAAATCGTAGAGCGAATTTTGAGACAATCGGGAAAAAACTGAAAATGTATTTAGGCTTTCACAGGAAATATAGAGAATAATTTGACTATACTCCCATTATTCATTTAATATTTTTAAGTTAGAATGAAAAACCAAATATTAGGATTAGGATTTGGGATCAATGACCTATATTCTTTTTTAACTTATATCAAATTTTATTTCACAAAAATGAGATTTTTTTTTTAATGCTTTGCTCGTTATAAATTCGAATTAATTTCTTATCTTAATACAGTATATTATTATCTGACTTTCCAAACAACGAAGTAAAAAAAAAAGTTTTAAAATTAACGATGTTTGTTTTTTTTACAGTAGCACATCAAATTCAGTATTTAACAGAAAGTGCTCTCTGGTGTTATCTGATTTTCAAGCATTTAATAAATAAATAAGTTTTAAATTTAATTTTAATTGGTTAAAACTTTTCTAGAGTTACTTGCCAACGTCCATGAAAGAGTAATTCATCTCTAGGGATGATTATTAATATAAAAAATGGAGATTAAGATTCAACGTTAAGCTTCTCTACTGTATTTTTTTATTTTGAATTTTTTTCTTGGTGAATTTTAGTTTGAAAAATACTAATATTGGCAAATTTATTAAAATGAAGGTCAGGATTAGGTATAAAATAGTATTAAAAAAAAAAAAAAATAACGATGGCGTTCTCGTCAATATAAAAATTACGTTTATATAAGCAGTACATCTCTTTATATATGTCCTACTTTAAAAAATTGATGTAAAAACCGACATCTTAAACTCAATCTCATAGCAATATTGATTGAATGTCAACTGACTTGTCAGCCCCTATTGGGATTATTGACAGAGCATCTTGGGTAAGGAATGTAAATGTCCCATATGTGAATATATTTATAAATCAATTTAATATTTTAAAAATTCAGATGAGATTTCAAATATTTTTTATGTTATTTAATATAAATCGACCACACGAGGAAAGTAATAATATAAAAATAACACTTACAAGTATATTAATAATAACTTGAAGAGAAAAAATAAATAAAAAAAAATAAAAAAAGGGTTTTCGACAAAGTCGTAAAGAGACTGAAAATGGCTCTTAAATGTTTTGCTATTTTATTTTTATGGGAATATTATTCCATCTAAATAATATTCCCTTTTTTTTTAATCTAATAACTTAAAACGTTCATTTACGACAAGAGCAAGTAGAGAAGATAAAAAATACGGTTTCTGTAAATTAAAAGAGATTTTTTTTTAATATAAAAATTTTATATAATTATAAAAGAAAGCTTATCATTTAATTTATATTTAAAATAGAGTATCTATTTTAAATTTTGAATTGAGAATTTAAAATGGATCCGGACAGACGAAAAAATAATAATCGATTATGGAAAAAATGGCCTTCGATGCCGAAACAGACCTTATTAAAAAAAAAACTTGAATTTAATTCAATTTTTTTTTTTGTTTCTCTGTCCCCCTCCCGCCCCTCTGAGAAAAAACGCGTCACTGTATATGTGTGTCCGTGAGAGCCTAGGTGTGTGAGCGCGACGCGCGAAAGCCCATGTTTGTGTGAGTGTCTGTCTGTGTGTGTGTGCTTGAGGGCGACGCGCGAAAGCGCGCGCGTATTAGTGTGAGTGTGTATGTGTGTGATCACGCCACCAAGTACCTCGCGTTTGTGTGTGTGTTTGTGAACGCTGGCGCGCGAAAGTTTGCGGTTGTGTGAGTGTAAGCGCCCGCGGTGTGTGTGTGTGTGTGTGTGTGTGTGTGTGTGTGTGTGTGTGTCTTGTATTTGTATTATATTCATTGCCCAAATTGATGGGTCTCAATGAATTAAGGAATCTGAAAATCAGTAGGCCCTATATGTATGTGAGAGAGAATGATGTAAATAAATATAAATACTGTAGCTTATCAAAACAAAAGAAGTACATATTAAAAAATAAAAAAAATGTAGTCAAATGTCAGTAAATAATTGTAGAAAGGCCTATTACTAAAAATGAAATTAAATCGAATAGGCCTATCGATCAAACAGACCTCGCCATCTTTTTGACCGTTTGCTTAAATAAAAGGATCTCAACTCACCGTTGTAATTGTGCACCATCGCAGCTCCAATTGATATTTTCCAAAACTCATCTCCATTCGGAATTTTCAAACACTTATTATACACATAACACATCCCGGAGATATTAATCACTAACTTAAACACATATTATGCACTCTATAAATAAAAATTCACAATACATTTCGCACTCCCGTAATCGCGTGGGTCTAAACTCGACGATCCTCTCTAGACTGATTGGTCAACTTGCCGAGAGGAAAGACGTCGGTGGCGCTGCGAGCGCCAACAACAATCAAATCATTTATAATGACCAACTTCATTCATATATTATTTTTACTAGATTTAATAAAAATTAATGCTAATATTATTATTATATAATTTTATTTTTTGCAATTAATTAGGAATTTTATTATAAAAATCTGGTGTGACTGGTCGCACAGCAGACAACTTTCTCTTACCTTCGGTAATCGAAAGTTGTGTTCTGTGCTTGTCACGCCAGATTTTTTAAGTCGACAAATATATTTATTTTCCACCGATATACAATGGAACACAAACAGATAGACAGACCATGTCGAGAAAACCAGTTTTTTGAATTGATTTGAATTGATTCTAGAGATTATTAATCTATCTTTATATAGTCAATTAGAGTTTTTCTTTCTGCACAAATTGACATCACATTTAGTCTGATCTGATTAGCCTTTCGAAATCTACAAAGGTTTAAACCTTCAAATAAGAATTTCCCGCCGAGCTCTCTCACGAGGTAAAATGAAATAATAGGAAAAAAATAAATGGTGAAATCTTTAGCTGAAGAATCATTCTTTCTAACCGTATATTCATTATACCTCTTAAGTCAGAGGAGTTATTCAAGCTGATATCGAGCAATTTTTCATCTGCTTTTATCAAACTTTTTCGTGCATGCCTCCCTGCCAGACCACTATACATGCATTGTAAGACGTTGACACGTTAAAACACATTTTCAAGTTCAGAGAAAAAGGCATAAGAATTTATGCCACAAAACCTAAAGCGAGCCAACAAAAGGAGTCAAAATTAATTATTGTTGGCCTCTAAATTTTAATATTTATTGAAGGGGCTTTTAAGATTCTTTGTTAATTAAATTAATCAAAACAAGAAACTTACAAGTTAATAAAATATTACCTAATCTCTAAAACTATGAACGGCAAGATTTTTCCCACTAATATAATTCAAACCAACCACAATAATGCTTTCCATCTTTGAAAAGTTTGACAGTTTTAACCTCAAGAGAATGCCAAGCGCTGTCGTCAAGTTACTTGAGATGAGAATGGACATTTTTGGGACATCCTGTAGATTACATTTCGGGTAAACAAACAGGGATTTCTTTGGTCATTCATATTCGTTCTATATAATATAAAAGATGATTTATTAACTTCCAGGTTATTGATTTATTTCTCATTGAATACTAATGTCGTTCTCTAACAAAAAAAATTTTAGCTTGAAAGTTATAAATAATCTCTTGCAAAGTAGGGAAAAAATTATTAAATCATAATTAAGGTTGAATATTATAATTATATGTGAGGCGATTATTTAGTAGACATTAAATTGACATTACGATGTTATTATATGTAAATATTAATTGAGCAAAGAGAGAGTAGGAGAGAATGTCTTGATAAAGGATGCTGTAAATTCAACTAATGAGCAGCGAGAAATTTAATTTCACCAACAAAAACTGTCATTATGCAATTTTGAACACTCGCTGAGATTGGTTTAACTAAATGTTCATCAATGTCTTGGATCGGTTAAAAGAGGTTAAATATTTCGCCCACCGACAGAAACTAAGAAACAAATACATTTTAAAAAGCAACGACCGTAGGCACTAGTTGAAACAATGTATTAATGTATTAAATAATATTTTAATACTATCATCCATCTTATATATATATATATATATATATATATATATATATATATATAATTGGCTAATGTCTGTCTGTCTGCCACTCTCTATTTGGGAAACTTCGTTGGAATATCGAATCCAAATTTTATATGCTTAAAGAGGACCTTCTAGGGATTATAGGAAAATTATTTTCGTCCCGAAATTCCTCTAACTTTTTACTTTCTCTTACCTATATATGCATAGAGAAAGTATTGGAAAATTCGATGAGGAAATTTTGATGGATATACAAGTTTTGAATACAATAAAAGTGTTTTTCGCCATTTTCAGTTTTTTTCGATTTTCTCAAAATTCGCTCTAACGATTTTGATTTAAAAAATCACTTATTTTTTAGATGCTCTTTAAAACGTATATTCTCATTTTATCCTCAAAATTGTTTGAAGAACACTTTACTCTTGTACTTCATACGAAAGATAGGAGAAATGGTTACCATGGTAACAAAATATAAATATTCTCCCTTGTTTATAAATTTGATATCTTGAATTCTGACCTCGGGGTTTGGTGTAGGGGTTAGCGTGCTAACCTCGTATGCCAAACGTCGCGGGTTCGGACCCCAGGAGTCCGATGATTTTATTTAAGCCATTTGGATACCAAATGGCTTAAATAAGAATGCCTGGACCCCCAATATGTATAATAATTAATAACAACGGATATCGTAAAAGTCTTATATGGCCTGAGTTGCCGAAAAGACTGTGTGAGTGTGAATGAGAAAAAAGTGTGAGTGTTAAAAAAAAAAATCTTGAATTCTAAAACCAGATTTTTAAGTTATTAATTACTGAAGTTACAATTTCTCTTATAAGAAATGTAGAGAGAAATATGTATGTATTCTTTGCAAGAATGCGAAGGCGGGCAGCAGGGCTAGTAAAAAATAAATAGGGATGGGGTCTAAATGACCTTAGATGCCGAAGAAAATCTTAAAACAGATTTAAAAAAATTCTATTTTAATAGATTTAATTTTATTTTTACAAACAATTTGACAAAATTAATCATATCAATGTTTTTCTCTCTTTCTATTCTCTATCTTTTATTCTTTCGAAAACTTTTTTATTTTTTTTTTTTTTTGAAATTTCTGCCAAAAATAAAATAAAAAAAAAAGTTCCGTTTTCGTGATCGATGGAGGTGGGAATGAGGGAGAGCCTTGGCGTGAGAAAGCATCTATTAAAAATAAAATGAAAAGGGTGAGAGAATAAAATGAATCGGGTCAAAGACTGTTTTTTTCTCTCACCCATCCGCAGTTCTTTTTTTTCACTCAAGTGAAGCGAACCCATTTAATGGAAAACAGGGAAATGAAAAAAAAGAGCTGTTAGGCGGAAAGAACCAAGTTTGAATAAATAATACAAAACTTTTGTTATATGGATAAATAGGATAATAATAAATGAAATTGTTGATTATTGACGGAACTAGACGTATCAACCCATCCTCCACGCGATATAATCCCTTACCTTTCATTAATCTTTAACTTTAACAGTTCTTTACTTTCTCTTACCCTATATATGAAATATATATAGAGAGAAATCATGTCAAAAATTCGATGTCGAGATTTTGATGGATATACGAGTACATGTTTAGAGGTCCCCTGAGTCCAAAAAAGTGGGTCCCACAAATTGGTCTGTGTGTAACGATTTTTAGCATTAAGGGATTGAGCTACCGGTTTGAAATTTTATATTTAAGTTATATACCCTCCCGGACATTCAAAATAAGCTTTTGAACAAATTTGGCCAAAAAGAACTAGTACTTTACTGATGTACTTTTTCAGTTTTTTCGATTTTCTCAAACTTAAATAAAAAATTTCAATCTGGTACCGGTAGCTCATTAACTTCATGCTTAAAATTGTCACACACTGGCCAATTTGCGGGACCAATTTGGACTCACAGGTCCTCAAAAAAATGTAATTTCGACATAGAAATTTTGACATAATCGCAATACTTTCTCACTATAACCAATATATTACATATATAGGAAAGAGAAAATAAAAGTGTTCACTGCATACAGACACACGTTAGCGCTTTATATATAGATAATAGAATCATTTAGATATTCAACAATCATGAGTTTACAATCAACTAAAACAAGCTGATAATTCAAGTAATATCAAAATGAACTTCGAAGTTGAACGACTAATTTTCCAATTATCGCTTGTTCATCTTGTTTAAAGTTTAATAGGTCTATAGATCGTGCAATGAAACATGGTCGTTAGACTAGGGAATAAAGGCCAGAATTGAAATGGAGAAGGCCTCAATTAAATGAAAATTGATTGATAATCCTAATATGGAGGTTACTTGTTAACCAGGAAGTGCAATTTTTTCTTATTTAAAATTATAATGTATATTTCTCCAGTTATATTAGCTGATGATGATGATTCTTATAGAGACCGAAACTGATGTTTGCAACCGAATAAATTTCAAAAAAAAAAATTTGTTTTTAAATATTTCTTTATACCTTCAATAAACATCCTTGTTAAAAATAGGATTATAATATAATCCTATAATATAATGATATATAATATAATAATCCTATAAATAATCCTATATAATAATGATATATTATATCATTCAAACTAAATTTTTCAGCTTTTTTTCTATTTTCTCAAAATTCACTCCAACGAATTTGATTAAAAATTAAAAAATCAATAAATTTTTTAAATGCTGTTTAAAGTGTAAATTCTCTACCCTCAAAATTGTTTGAAGCATACTTTACTCTTGTACTTGATAGAAAGGTTAGGAGAAATGGTTGCCATGGTATCAAAAACTAAATATATTTCGACACAAAAATATCTGGTGTGTCAAGCACAGAATACAACTTTCTCTTAACAAAGGTGCGACCACCCACATCAGAATTTTTGTTTTTGTATAGAAATAAATCGAAATGATTTAATTGGGATAAAATTCAATATTCAATGGCTCATAGATATAGGCTATTTATTTGAAATTTTATTATTTTTATACATTTTTTGAATAGCTGATTGAATACGTCACCGGTGTGAATGTTTTTTTTTTTTTTTTTTTTTGCTTGAAAATCTTTTAATTTTGAAAAGTTAATGAGGAATTCTTCAGACTAGAAATTTATATGCAAGGGAAAATAAATAAAAAAGCCCTTTACCAATATCAATCAAGTCAGATAAAAATTCGACCCAGAATTTTGGAAGCCTGACTAAAAATTATAGTCCCATTTAATGTGTACAAGCACATTTTCTAGTACTTAACGATATCGTGCGATAAGAATTGCGTGTATAAAATAAAAAGGGCCAGAATGATTATGATACATTAAAAATTTATATATAGTTTATTTTTGTAATTACTGTCCTTATTTTATTATTAATAAAAAAAATATTCAAAAATAAATAATATTTTTAAAATAAACTCAAAAGAGGCAATATATTATGTTTAATCTAAAATAATTAAAGGTTTTTACGGTATCTTATTTAACTCGTTTAAAAATATACACATGTATGGGAAAATATTTAATTTAGATTGTAGATAAAACAAATAAGATTTTAATTTACACATTATAAATCATAGTCAAAAACACTCACTAAAATGGGGAAAAAATAATTATGTTTTCAATTTGAATTATAAAAAACTTCCAAAAATTTAAGAAATAAATTTAACAATCAAAATCGATACCAAATGGCTTAAATAAGAATGCCTGGACCCCATATATGTACATTTATCAATAACGGATATCGTAAAAAGTCTTATTTGGCCTGAGTTGCCGAAAAGACTGTGTGAATGTGTGTGTGAGTGTGAGTGTGAATGAGAAAAAAGTGTGAGTGTTTAAAAAAAAAAAAAAAAAACAATCAAAATCTTTCTAAATTATTTGAACTGAGCTACGAAGTTGAAATTTCATATTTAAGTTAGGCACCCTCTTAAGGGGGGAAAATAAGCTTTTGAACAAAATCGGTCAAAAAGTACTAGTACTTAACTGATGTACTTTTTAAGTTTTTTTTTTGATTTTCTCAAAATTCGCTCCAACGATTTTGTTTAAAATTCATAAATGAACTATAATATTTTTTAGAGGCTCTTTAAAAAGTATATCAATGAAATTTTTCGTGGAAATCGTTTGAAGTACACTTTACTGTGGTACTATTTCAGTTTTTTTTTTCGATTTTCTCAAAATTCGCTCCAACGATTTTGTTTATAATTCATAAATGAACTATGATTAGACTATTTTAGATGCTCTTTAAAAATTGAATATTTGACGATCTTGAACCGGTGAGATAATGGACCTTCCACCTAGAGAAATCGACCGAGAAAACAAAACATCTACTATTCAAACAAGCTCTTTAAAAAGTATATCAGTGAAATTTTTCGTGGAAATCGTTTGAAGTACACTTTACTGATGTGGAAGCATTCGTAGCTCAACGCCACTATGAATCATCGCCTGGTCAACTTTGGAACTAAAGTGCTAAGAGCAACTAAATATATCTCGACACAAAAAATCTGCTGTTACCAGTACGGTGCTGTGCTCCAGCCACTCCAGATTTTTATACATAATTCACTAATTTAAAGTCATAGTTTGAGAAAACAACTTAATCGGTCAAGTCGTTTCTGGGATATAGATTATTTAGGGAAAAAATAAAGGATATATGATCTATGATGCCAACAGTTCTTTTAAATAAATAAATAAATAAATAAATAAATAATTAACCCCTTTCATTGTCTCCGCTAATTAGAGAAATACCTTGTTTAAAAATGTGATGAAAATAAACAATTTTTGATGATATATTGGATAATTTTTCTTGTCATATTCAATTAGTGTTTATGATGATTTAAGGAAGGAAGATATCAAAATCTTTAAAACACGACATACATTGATTTTAATTTTTTTTTTTTAACGATTTATGTAAATTCTTCTAATATCTAAATGAATAATCATTATTTTTTTTTTATGGTATTGATTTTGTTGTTACTCATTAATCATAAAAATATTAATCACTACTTGTGACTAATTACAAGCCGAGTGTAAACAAAGCAACTAAAAATGCAATTAATTATACCTGACGTTGATTAGAGGAGGGGCAAACAAGCAAAGAACATTCCTGTTTTGAGTAAATAAGTCATCAAATTGGTCCCTCTAATTTTGGGATTATGTTATTTTCTAAAATTGATATTAAGTGAGATTAGGTGGGGCGTGTTGAAAATTAAAAAGGGTGAATTTAATTAAAGATAATCTTTACGCTTAGTTCATTTTTACAATATTAACCATTTACTTTTTCTTCATTAACGTTATCATTTGCGAATTATTATCAATTAATTTCTAATAGAGTTAGTGAAGTGAGTAAGCATACTCTAATCGTGGGCTTATAATTAAAAAGCTCTATGTAAACAAAACGTGTTTTCGTCAGTTCTAATCATGTATGTTCTGTTAAAAGAAAATACACTAAGTCCAGGAGTTGCTAAAAGTTTATTATTATTTAACTAATCATTTTCAACCATCCCCCCGTGACCAAGAAGGCCAGACGTATGAGGGTGAATAATAAGAGAGAAAAATTATTGTAGCTTTAAAATGGCAACATTACACCCCTAGTACCCGTAAAAATATCCTATGAAAATTATCATGATCATTGCGATATTTAAATTAATTATCTCATTTAACTAGTATTTATATTAATGTGATTTCACTTTTGGAATTCCCTAAACTAACAATTTATAACATTAACCTACTACATTTAAAACGAAGCGTTAATTGAATTTCCGGTTGATTAATTCAAATTAAACGCTCTCATTTTTTAAATTTAACTTTTAATTAAATAAATGATATAAATTTAATGTAAAACTTTTTTCACGGAAATGTAATTATAATTAGAAGGGATATTGAGAGAAAATCGTTAAAAAAAAAACTATTGTTTTGTGAATATGAAAAATCAAAAATTCATTGTCATGTGGAGGTAATAGAAATTTACTATTTTTAGATTCTATTCTATCTATTAATACACAATAAAAGAGTTGGTCTACTTTATTTTGATAAGTATAATATCTGACTGTGACAAGTTACGAGTATAAAAAAAAATCCGAACTAAAATAAATCTTATTCATTGATTTTTTTTTTCGAATAAAGAGAAAATTCTGTATTGACAGATTTTTTTTTTATTTCAACACAACTTTCCCGGTAACAAAAGTCGCACATCACACAACTTTATTTTACCCTTCGGCAAGAGAAAGTTGTGTACAGTGTTTGTCACACTAGATTTTTTGTATCGAGATATATTTAGTTTCCCATAGCACCTTAGTTCCAAACTTGACCACTTGCATTTTAAAAGTAAAAATCTGAAATACATCAGTAAAGTGTACTTCAAACAATTTTCACAAAAAATTTCACTGATATACTTTTTAAAGAGCATCTAAAAAATAGTGGTTGAGTTAGTGGTGTAGATTTAATGTTGGGTAGCGGGGGTGAAGGGTTTTTGAAAAAAACAAAAATTCTGTGAGGGTTTGGGGAATTTTTTTCTTCTCCCCTCCAATTTTAAGAAAAAACCGACTTGGCCAAATGACACATGTGCATAATGAATATGCACATGAAAAAATTCCTGTAAAAAGGACTGAAATCAAAGTAAAGTGTACTTCGAAACGTTTCACAAGAAAAATTGCCTGTTTTCTTTGGCCAACATTTTTACCCAAAACTCATCTAAAAAATAGTTGATTTATGATTTTTAAGAAAAATCGTTGAAGCCAATTTTGAGAAAATCACAAAAAACTGTAAAAGTACATCAGTAAAGTGTACTTCAAACGATTTCCAAGAAAAATTTCACTGATATACATTTTAAAAACCATAAAAAAAATAGTTGATTTATGAATTGTAATCAAAATCATTAGAGCAAAATTTGAGAAAATCAAAAACATGTAATGTACCTATTTTTGACCTTAATCCAAAACTTTCTCACTATATATATATTAACATATATCTACAGGTAAGAAAAAGTAAAAATATTTAATAATGAGAGATTTTATTTTCTGAACAAGTCAGAATGAGAGATGATGACTAATAATAGAGTAGCAAATATATATAATATACTTAATAAAAAACAGAGAGTATATGAAAGAAAATAAAATGAAGAATACTTTAAAGCGCGACATTGATTGAAGAGTGAGCTTGATTGATTGATTGATAAAGAATAAAGAGGAAGCATTTGTGTTAACGAGAAAAAAAAATAAAATATTCTATAGGAAACAAACAAATCTTTAATTGAGATCATCTATCTTCGAACATAAATATATACAAAGCTAAATCTATTTTCTATATAATTTTTTTTTTTCCCTAAGTAACAAAACTTCGATTGGTTAAAAAATGATCTTAATAATGAGTTGTTAGTTCGTTTAGCTTTAATGAATGTTTTAACTTGAATTAAATTTCTCACTCGAAAGGAGGGAAAACGTCAACTTAGAGTGTATCACGACTTGAGTATCAAATTGATGGTTTTTCCCTTCGGCGTCTAAATAATTAGTGATCGAGTAAAAAAAAAAAAAAAAAATAGCCCACAATCAATAATTAAAGTATTTGTCAATCTTTATTTATTTATTTTTTTTTTCAACAGTCTTTTGGACATTCGAGAAAATATTATAGTGATATAAATCCCTTATAAATCTTTAAGCCCACCTAAAAAGGTGTTATATTTTATTCATAGGACTATATGATAAATCTTTTTGGAAGACAATGAACAGTTTATAGCGGAATTCGAAAAATCTTGGAAATAGAACTCAATATCTATCTATATATATAAAAATGAAATGGGAAAAATGTATGTATGTATGTAAATATGTATGTATATGTTCTATAGAAATCCACAATTTTCAATGAATCCATTTGAAATTAAGTACACCTATAATACATGGCTCTGGGAGTAACGTAGTAATAATTTGAATCTCTTAAATGTTTTGGAAAATTAATTATAATCAAATTTCTTCAATATGGGAACACAAAATCAACAAGTTGGCTAGAAATTAGAGAGCGTCCTTTATGCTGTGTGAACCAGCTTCCTACCTGACTATGGGCTGGGGGTGGGGGCTACGCAGCAGTTGAAAAACGAAGAGAGGACGCAGGTGACTGACCCTTTAAACAGTCATAAACAGACCCTTTTGTGCTGTTCCCAATCGGTACCCTCGCCTCGCTTGAATATAAGATCCTTCCTTAACATCTTAACACTTGCATATATAATATCCCAAATTGGGAATAAACTTGCTCGCCGAAGGCGAGCAAGGGTCCAGGGGGCGCAGCCCCCTGGCTAGGCGGAAAGCCCGCCGAAGGCGGGCTTGCGACTAGTTCAATATATAAAAGGTGTTCTGTATAAAAGACCAAAAGAATAAATAAATTTCATAAATATTTCCGACTTTTTTCGTGGAACTTTAGATAGGGGATAGAATATCAAATCATTTTTAGATATAAATAAACAAACACACACTCCCTTTCTAAGATTCGTATATAAAGGTAGCATCATTTTTAAGATTCGTATATAAAGGTAGCATCGAACGTTGACGCATATGATCCTGGGTGTCAAAACATTTTAAGGTTTTATTTAAATTACAGTAGATTGTGTAGCCTAATATGTAATTTTTACTTTCTCTTAGCCTATATATGAAATATATAGGAGAGAAAGTATTGCGATCATGTCAAAAATTCGATGTCGAGATTTTGATGGATATACATGTTTTGAGGTCCCCTGAGTCCAAAAAAGTGGGTCCCGCAAATTGGTCTGTGTGTGTGTCTGTGTGTCTGTGTGTCTGTGTGTCTGTGTGTGTGTAACGATTTTTAGCATGAAGGAGTTGAGCTAGCGGATTGAAATTTTATATTTAACTTAGGTACCTTCCCCCACGCTCAAAATAAGCTTTTGAACAAAATCGGCCAAAAAGTACTAGTACTTTACTGATGTACTTTTTCAGTTTTTTTCGATTTTCTCAAAATTCCCTCCAAGGATTTTTTTTAAAATTCATAAATGAACTATTTTTTAGATGCTCTTTAAAATGTATATTCTCATTTTGCCGTTGAAATCTTCTGAAGACCACTTTACTCTTGTTCTTCATAGGAAAGATAGAAATGGTTGCCATGGTAACGGAATTTAAATCTTTTTCTTTTTATTAGATTAAAAATCAATTATTATTTAAATTCCCATTTTTTTTTAAATTTATTTGTGTCTTTAATTGTTTCAAAGAAAACATATATGTCTCCCTCTCACTTGCAAACATTATCGTCTCTCTCTACTCTTTTTAAATTCCCTTTCCACCTCATCTTCGCATAGAAACAATGTTAATTTCCTATAGGGATTTGTATGTTAATTTCGATTCAAAAGGGGGTCCCCTTTGGAACTTTTTTAGGCATTTAAAATTTTTTTTCCCAATTCTTATGAAATTTTGTATTTATTTACGATTCTATATTGTGTATAAAATGTCCAAATATGAGATTAAAATTTTGAAAAATAACCATAGTTTATTTCAACCAGTCAACATTTAAAATGCAAGTTTGAAACTAAGGTGCTATGGGAAACTAAATATATCTCGACACAAAAAATCTGGTGTGACCAGCACGGTGCACAACTTTCTCTTACCGAAGGGTAAGAGAAAGTTGTGTGCTGTGCGCCAGTCACACCAGATTTTTTTCTAATTTAAATTAAAAAAAAAAAATTAAGCTGGGACGCTTGGTATATAAGAAACATTTTTATTGAAGGAAGTAAAAATGAAAGGTAGAGAGATGAAAAATTTAAATCTGAGAGATTCGACGAGTCACGAGGCTACTAGCTAGCAGAATAGCTCGACGAGACAATCTATTGTAATAGGATAGTATTGAGACTAAAGCCCGGTAGTTAGGCAGCCCAAATGGCACACGCACACTAAAGCTTTCTTGTCTGTGTGAGAAATATCTTTTTCAAAGCAGACAATAATAGGCTGAACGACTCATTTTAACAAAAAAGGTTAAAAATAGTCCAATTGTCTGCTTTGAAAAAGGTATTTCTCACACAGACAAAAATGATTTAGTGTGCGTGGACTGCCTAACTACTGGATTTTAGTCTCAATACTTTTTCAACAGATGATACATAGGAGCTTTTCTTACTCCTGTTTAGGCGTAACCATTAGACGTTTCACATCAAAAAAATTGAGCCCTTGAGGCCTCACAGACGTTATTGATGTGTAGGCCTATATTAAAGAATGTGAAAACAAGGCTGACCGAATGGTAAAATAAGAAATGCCATTTTTACCCTCGTTTAGGCTCGTCATTAGATGTAAAGGTTATATGAATATAATTTAAAAAAAATACTCAAGATGATGTAACACTTTATATGTAAAAATCTTGCTGGATGATGACTAATGGCATTGTCAATACTGATAATCTTAAAATTCAAATGATGAAGTTTCGGATCCCAGGTAATCCGATGAAAATTCATTTAAATCAATTGGATACTACCAATTGTGCCTGAATCATATTATTGTAATAAATGTACAGTTACACTATAAATATAATTTTGTTGTTTAAAGTCTATTTGCCGATATATATCTCTCGGAAGACTAACATCAAAAAAATTAGAGAAAGAAAGGGAAAAAACAGATCTACAGTATGGTAGTCTCTAAAAACGAAATACCACTTGTATAGAAAAAATAAAAATTTCTGAGGGTAAATTGCGAATATTTAAATGTAACAATATTTATAAGTCAATCAGGGACTACGAACTCCTTGGGCCATAGCAAAATAATAGAGTATCGGCTTCTTGTTCTAGGGGTCAAGGGTTCGCATCCCGTCTCAAGTGACGAAAATTAATTTCATTTAATTAAATTAAAATAAATAGAGCAGCCGAAAAAAACATTATAAATTAAAAAAAAAAAAAAAAATAGACTTCGAAATATTTTTTTTCCATATTAATAGAAATAACAATATCGCTTGCGACAATTCACAACAATGGAGTAAATTTCAAAATGAAAGTCGAATGTTACTTACGAAACCAAGAAGAAGTACGATAACAGAAGATGACTTACCTGAAATCAAAACAGAAAATAAAAAATTAATACTTTTCAAGAATAAAATTTATCTGCTGTATTTGTTTATTCTTTTTATTTTACGGAATAACGAATGTATTAATTGCGAATTTAATTAAAAGTTTAGTGTTTGCCAGGCTTCGACAAGATATAAGTATGTGTAAATACCATGCTTTCTCCATACACATAGAATAATCAATAGCCCCCTCCCACTTAACAAATACTCCAGTGATATAAGTAAAAATAAAAGATAAATCAAAATTTATTGATTAATTTTTATAAAAAATGTTTTTAATTAAAATTTTCGATTTCCTATTATTTGTCAAATACCATTGAAGTATTAGAAAAAAATTTTGTATGATAGAGAAAGAATAAAAATCATATTTAGATAATTTAAAATTATTTCAGCTTCACATTTGTTATGATGGTCAATCTTATTCTTTAATTTATAATACAAATGAACTACAAAAAATACAATTTTTACTTTCTCTTACCTATGTATATATGTAATATATATATAGAGAGAAAGTATTGGATTCATGTCAAAAATTCGATGTCGAGATTTTGATGGATCTTCACGTTTTGAGGTCCCCTGAATCCAAAAAAGTGGTTTTCGCGACATGGTCTGTCTGTGGGTGGGTGGGTGGGTGGGTGTGTGTGTGTGTGGGTGTGTGTTCAATTTTAAGGATGAAGGAATTGAGCTACGAGGTTGAAATTTTATATTTAAGTTAAACACCTCCCGGGACCGGAAAATAAGCTTTTAATCAAAATCGGCCAAAGAGTACTAGTACTTTACTGATGTACTTTTTCAGTGTTTTTCGATTTTCTCAAAATTTGCTCCAACGATTTTTTTTTAAATTCAAAAATCAATTATTTTTTAGATGTTCTTTAAAATGTATATTCTCATTTTGCGATTGAAATCTTCTGAAGACCACTTTACTTTGTATTTATAGGAAGATAGGAGAAATGGTTGTCATGGTAACAAAATATAAATATTTTCCCATACTTATAAATTTTACATCTGAATTCAAATGTTCCGTACTGTCGGGAACTAAATATATATCGACACAAAAAATCTGGTGTGACAAGCACAGAACACAACTTTCGATTACCGAAGGTAAGAGAAAGTTGTGTGTTGAGCTAGTCACACCAGATTTTTTTGTATTATAAATTGCTAAATAAATTAAATAAAAAAATCTGGTGTGACAAGCACAAAACATAACTTTCGATTACCGAAGGTTTTTTTTTGTGTCGAGATATATACAATATTTAGTTTCCGCCGATATACAGTATTAAAATTCAAGATGTAATAGAACGTGGGAAAATATTTATATTTTGTTACCATGGCAACCATTTCTCCTATCTTCCCTATGAAATACAAGAGTAAATTGGTCTTCAAACAATTTTGAGAGCAAAATGAAAATATACATTTTAAAGAACATCTAAAAAATAATTCTAAGAAAATTTAAAAGTTAAAGGAGCTTTGGTTTTGACTTCAAATTTATAGGCTATGATTGTTATCACTATTATTTAAATTTCCTTCTATCCTCTAAATGAGTTTTCTCTCAAATATTTTAAAATGTTTATTATAAGCTAGTCATTATTATAAAATTTTCAAAATCCTATTATCTAATTTGCATTTCAATTAAAAAGATTTTCAACGGGCGATGGTCCTTTAAAAACAGTAATTGCAGTTTAGTACGTTGCTTTATACGAGTTTCCAACACTTAAAAAACTCCAGACTGTAATTATATGGCAAAAGAGAGAGGAAGTAGGAGAACTTAACAGAGCAAAAAATTAGAATTTAATCTATTTGTTTTAAACTTTCTGGAAACCCACGAAAAATACTTTCGAACTCGTTGTACTGACAACAACAAAGCGAACAACATAGGAATGACTCGATAAAAATTTAAAAAATATAAACTATATATAATAAATAATCTTTAATAGTCGGAATTTCTCTTACCAATATTTATGTTAATATATAGAGAAATTATTGCATTCATGTAAAAAATTTGATGTCGAGATTTTGATGGACATACACGTTCCTGAGTTAAAAAAAAAAAAGTGAATCTTTCAAAATGGTCTGTATGTCAGTGTATGTTTTTGTCTTTGCAAGAACCTATTCACAGAAAAGATTGTAGAAAACGGATTTTCCGAAAGGAAAAAGATTTTCTATATCATCCTTAGAGTTAGAGCTTTTGCTTCAAAATTTATTTTTATGACAATTATTTATAATTAAAAAACAATATTTTAGAAAAGAAAAAAATTTGAAAAAGATATTTAGAATTGTTGAATAAATGAACGGGGTCTAAATTGCCTCCAATGCCGAAAAAGACCTTAAATAAAATAAAAAATAAAAAAATTGTTGATCTAAAAATAAAGTAAAGGGCAAAGGGTAGCAGAGCACACCGATTCTCCGGAGAGGCTGGAGATCCTGGGTTTGAATCCCGGGGCCACTAACAAAAAAACAAATAAAAATAAAACTCCTTGCCAATAATGCTAAATTTCCAGGCCGATATATCGAAAACTAAAAAAAAAATATACCGTCATAAAACAAGAGAGCAGGTTGCAACTATTCGTAAATTTTAATTAACAAATTTAAATCAAATAATTTAGCTGCTCATGCCAGAAAGTAAACTACTGACTGACAATAATATCTGCTCTATGAAAAAAAAATTGTTGATTTATTTTGAAACTTTCTGTATTAATTAATTTGGCTATTCATTAAAAAAAAAAATTATATTTATATGCAAATTTTTTTCTTACTTTGATCTTGGATATAAAATATTTATTTTCTATGAAAAAATAATAAATAAGTAAATAAAGCTGTGGAATGAAGGGAATTTGCCGGGTACGAACGAGGAAGCAGTTTGAGGTTTATTTGAGGAATGTGGTTCAAAAAGCAAACATGTGAGTGCCTCCGATTGATTGGATAGCTAACATCAAAAGCTTTTATTAAACCGAAAGTCTGCCTTATATATATATATTATTATAATTAATTAAAAGTTTTATAAATGAAAAAAAAAAATATGATTGTATCATCCCGAGCTTTGATGTAATTTTTGAGCTCCCTAGCAAATTATGGAATTTCAGGCATTTTTTTAATCATAGGTTATTTTTCTTTGCATTCTTGCAATGCCTTAACTTAATATATAGTTAAATTGGAACGTTGACAAGAGGGAGGATTACCCTCTTTAGCATATCCCAAGTTGATAAAATCATGGGTGGTTGTTAAGTTTTATTTAAATTCTAATTATAGTTAAATAAATAACACTAGGTTAAGTTTCAAAAGGTTTTTATTTTAATTTATGCGCATTTATACGTCATCTGCAGAGCTATGACATCTGCTATGTGTCATTTCTGAAGTTAACGTATTAATTAATAATTAATAAGCTAAAATAAAAACCTTTTGAAACTTAACCTAGTGTTATTTATTTATCTATAATTAGATAATTTGCAAAAGAAAGGTCGGAAGAATTGATATCAACAAAATTTGTTTGGTATTTTTGTCTAAAAAAGCAAGTTTAAATTAACAAAAGTGGGTTTTATTACTTTCCCTTACCTATACCGTATATACATATATCAATATATATAGAGAGAAGTATTGGATTCATTTAAAAAATTCGACTTCTAGATTTTGAAGGATATACAGGTTTTGAGGTCCCCTGAAACCTTGTGTGTGTGCGAGTGTGTGTGTGTGTGTGTGTCTGTCTGTCTCGGTTCAATTTAAAGCATGAAGGAATTGAGCTAGGAGGTTGAAATTTTATATTTAAGTTAGGCACGCCCCTGGAGCGTGAAAATAATCTTTTAATCAAAATCGGCCAAAAAGTACTAGTAATTTACTGGTGTAGTTTTTCAGTTTTTTCGATTTTCTCAAAATTCGCCCCAACGATTTTAATTAAAATTCAAAAATAGTTTATTTTTTAGATGCTCTTTCAAATGTATATCCTCATTTTGCCATTGAAATCTTCTGAAGACCACTTTACTCTTGTACTTCATAGAGAAGATAAGAGAAATGGTTGCCTTGGTAACAAAATATAAATATTTTCGCATACTTATACATCTTGAATTCTAATATATCGGCGGGCCGGGGGGCCTGGCAACGGAGAAGATCAACAGTCACCACAATCGTTGAAGTTAAGTGATGCTAAGCACTGCGAAAGTTCGGGATTGGTGACCCCGAGAAATCAGCGTGTGGAACGCCCCCGGTAGCCATCGGTACATTGTATATTAAAAATTTATAATAAACTAGACGCAAAGCCCCCCCTTCGGGGGGGCTTTTCGCCCTGCGGGGGGCTGCCCCCCCTGGCCCCCCCTTTTCTCTCTCCTTCTTTTTTTATACTACGTAATATTATGAACTTAAGATTTTTGTGAATCATATCCTTTGGGACTCTCCCGGTACACAAACAAAAATTTACCCCGATATTTTAGAATTCAAAATGTAAATAAATAAAAAATCGTAAACATGGGTAAATATTTATATTTTGTTACCATGGACCCTTTCTCCTAATTTTATTTTTCTTATTTTAAGGTTAATTATGATTAATTATTGTTAGTGTGAATTAAAACTGTGGGATTCTCACAAACATAAGAAAATTTCATCAAATCGGTAGTGTAGGAGGAGTTAGTCATACGAAGAAGAATATATATATAAAGATAAATAACCCCTAAATGGCCTCTGTAGCCGAAAAGGTTAAAAAAAAAGATATATCGGCGGAAACTAAATAAATGTCTACACGAAAAATCTGATGTGACAAGCACAGAACACAAATTTCGATTACCGAAGGTAAGAGAAAGTTGTGTGCTGTGCGCCAGTCACACCAGATTTTTTTATTAAATTTTTTTTGCCATTTTTAACATCCCTTTTGCTAAAATATATTGTTCTTCTTGGGTCTTAATAAGACTATAATTCCACTTCCAGAACAAGTTGATTGATTTAATACAGTGGTGTAAAAACCGCGGTACAATTTCGTGCGAATACAAAGGAGGTAGGAAATAAAAAAAAGAATAGGAGCAGCTGTGTTGCGGGTGGTCTGGTGAGACGGCGTTATTGGTTGGTTGGCTCCAAACGGCGTCGTCGTCGTCGCTGTTTGTAAAGCGAAACACGGCGTTTCGGAGTTTTTTTAAGGGAGGGACGGGGGGGTTTAGGCATCTTATATCGAATAGGGGTAACCCCCTTTTGGGGTATCATTCCCCATAGAAAGTGGAAAACAATCTACCGAAAAATATATTTATCAAATCTTTAAAATAAAAATAAAAACTTTCTCCCCTAACAATTCGACATTTGAAAATTTTCGCCCCCCCCCAAAATTTTTTTTTATTTTCTTCGTTTTATAAAATTTAAAATGCGTTTCTAGGGGTAAATATTGAAAAGATTTTAACCAAAAGTTCAATCACCCCCCTGCCCCCCCCTGAAATTTATTTTTCATTCGATTTTAATAAAATTTAAAATGTTGCTTTCTTAGGGTGTAAATAATTGAAAAAGGTATTTTAGACATCGAAAGTTCAATCCCCCCTGACCCCCCTAAAATTTATTTTTTTCGATTTTAATAAAATTTAAAATGTTGCTTTCTTAGGGTGTAAATAATTGAAAAATGGTATTTTAGACTCAGAAAGTTCAATCACCCCCTGCCCCCCTGAAATTTATTTTTCATTCGATTTTAATAAAATTTAAAATGTTGCTTTCTTAGGGTGTAAATAATTGAAAAATGGTATTTTAGACATCAGAAAGTTCAATCACCCCCTGCCCCCCCTGAAATTTATTTTTCATTCGATTTTAATAAAATTTAAAATGTTGCTTTCTTAGGGTGTAAATAATTGAAAAATGGTATTTTAGACATAGAAAGTTCAATCACCCCCTGCCCCCCCTGAAATTTTTTTTCTTCGATTTTAATAAAATTTAAAATGTTGCTTTCTTAGGGTGTAAATAATTGAAAAATGGTATTTTAGACATAAGAAAGTTCAATCACCCCCTGCCCCCCCTGAAATTTATTTTTCATTCGATTTTAATAAAATTTAAAATGTTGCTTTCTTAGGGTGTAAATAATTGAAAAATGGTATTTTAGACAAAGAAAGTTCAATCACCCCCTGCCCCCCTGAAATTTATTTTTCATTCGATTTTAATAAAATTTAAAATGTTGCTTTCTTAGGGTGTAAATAATTGAAAAATGGTATTTTAGACATCAGAAAGTTCAATCACCCCCTGCCCCCTGAAATTTATTTTTCATTCGATTTTAATAAAATTTAAAATGTTGCTTTCTTAGGGTGTAAATAATTGAAAAATGGTTTTTAGACATCAGAAAGTTCAATCACCCCCTGCCCCCCTGAAATTTATTTTTCATTCGATTTTAATAAAATTTAAAATGTTGCTTTCTTAGGGTGTAAATAATTGAAAAATGGTATTTTAGACATCAGAAAGTTCAATCACCCTGACCCCCCTGAAATTTATTTTTTATTCGATTTTAATAAAATTTAAAATGTTGTTTCTTAGGGTGTAAATAATTGAAAAATGGTATTTTAGACATCAGAAAGTTCAATCACCCCCTGCCCCCCTGAAATTTATTTTTCATTCGATTTTAATAAAATTTAAAATGTTGTTTCTTAGGGTGTAAATAATTGAAAAATGGTATTTTAGCCTCAAAAGTTCAATCACCCCCTGCCCCCTGAAATTTATTTTTCATTCGATTTTAATAAAATTTAAAATGACCTTTCTTAGGGTGTAAATAATTGAAAAATATATTAATCAAATATTTAAAATAAAAAATAAAAACTCTTTTCATAATTAATTAAAATACATTTATCTGGACAACTCTAGTCATATAGGAGGAGGGGAGGGTTGAAGGAACAGATAGTCATAAATAAAACACATTTTGTAGTGGTATTTTATTTAAGGGGAAAATTATTATATAATAGATAAAACAAAATAAAATAAGCATCATATCAAGTATTGAATATTGAATTGAATTTGTGCCAAATAATTTTTTTTTTTTGCATCTTTTCATAGCCTATAAATTGGTTGAAAAGATGAACAGCACTCTTCCTTAGCCCAAAGTACAAAGAACATCCGGCCCTTAAACACTCCTTCTCCCCTTCAAGTCCTTAACAATAAAGAACAATCCATAGAATTGAAATTGAATTTGCGGCTTTATGTATTTTCTATTCCACTTTAAAGAAAGAAGTCCGCCACGCGACAAATCTCACGATCGTGTTTCATCAATATTCATATTATTCTTTTAAATGACTTTTAATTTATTATATCTCTAAGTTTTTCAATGACGTATAAAATTTTTATTAGTATAGCGAGTGACAAAGTTAAAGAACAGCCAACTTTATTGGAATTATGTTAAATGAGGAAATTCTCATTAAATAAAAAGTAAAAATTGTTGTAAAATAAAAATAATGTGTTGAAAGGTGCAAAGGTTATAATAATCTTAGAGTAGAGAAAAGTTTTCTGTCAATGAATAAAATAGAATTTAATCTGTCTAATGTTTGAAGATGCTGATATATAGGCAAGCGTAAACAAGCGGAATGTTAACATTTTCTCAGATCATTTATCAAGATAAAGGTCATAGGACGATAAGTATAGCAAATCGGCCCCGAAGGATATCTGGCTCATCATTTCAGGAAATGTTTGTACCAATACGATACACTGATCCTGGGAGTTTCAGAACTCTATCTATTAGCGTTTCTGAATAAACCGAAAAAAAAAAAACTGAAAATCAGGAAAACAATTTTTTTCTCAGAAACTTCTGAATCGATTGATTTGAATCTCAGATATGTTTAAGGGGCTGATGGTAGCTTTTAAGAAAAAAAAATAAGAGCTATATCGGCTTATAAGATCTTTGAAATAAACGATTTTTTTTTTTTTTTTTAATTTTTACCGTGATACGATTTTGGCACAATTATGAAACTATTTTTTTTTAGCCAATTTATGAAGAAATTATCACTTTTCAAATCTTAAAAAACGGTACGCCATATTGAAAAAAAATCAGATTTGTTATACAAAAAGCGATTTAGATTTTTCAATTGAATTGGATACCAAACAATTGAAATAAATAGGGATAAAGACCTTAAAACAAATTTAAAAAAAAAATCTAAATCGGTTTTTGTATAACAAATCGGATTTTTATTTTTTTGAATATGTCGTACTGTTTTTTAAGATTTGAAAAATGTCATAATTTCATCGTAAATTGGCTGGGGAATTCAAAAAAAAAAAAAAAATAGTTTCATAATTGTGTCGAAATCGTACGTATAACGGTGAAAAATTAAAATTAAAAAAAAAATCGTTTATTTCAAAGGATCTTATAAACCGATATGGCTCTTTTTTCCTAGAAACTACCATCCGACCCCAAAACATATCTGAGATTCAAATATCAATTGATTCAGGAGTTTCTGAGAAAAATTTTTTTCCTGATTTTCGGTTTTTTTTTTTTTTTGTTTATTCAGAAACTCGAATAGTTAGAGATCTGAAACACGCAGAATCAATGTAACTTATTGGTACAAACATTTCCTGAAATGATGAGCCAGATATCCTTCTGTGGCCGATTCGCTATAATTATCGTCCTATGGCTTTATTAAAAAAATGTTTAGTCCTATTAAAATATTCTAAAATCATTGTGTTGGTGGTGGAGGTTTAATATAAATCACGAATGGCATATAGGGCTTGATAAAAATGTCAAAATAAAACTTTTTAAGATCCATCGATACAGGGCTTAATAGACCTAGGCCTATAAGCGTTGCACGGCTAATTGGCCGTAAAGTAGGTCTCGGACAGGGAAAACGAACAATACATTCTAAAGCTCATATAATTTTGGATCAATATATGAATTTTAATAAAAGTTGTGCAAGTCTATTAATAGTAAAAAGAATTACGGTAGTTAACTAATTTTATTCTAAAACTTCTTGTCTTTGTCAAAAAATTACTAAACCTTAAAATTAATAAGAAGGCAGAAATGAGATATGCAGCTTCTTTATTCATTTAATTCACACAACTGTCGTTTCGGTTCCGTGTTTGAACCATCCTCAGAGCCTTCTTATTAATATAGCATCTCAGCTATAAATTGGTTTTGCAAACCTTAAAAAATTTTTAATTAATGAGATATTTAATTCAAAGGCACACACACACACACAAGGCTATTTTTTAAAAAAGAAAAATTTGATAACTCAAAAAAAAAAAACATAAAATAAAATAATACAAAATTACAGAAAGCGAAAATCTGAACCTCTTCCAAAAAAATCTGCCCTTGTCTCTAGAAACTTAACAAATATTTGGTATAATCACCTTATTTTCGTACATAGGTAACAGAAAATAAGATCACAATAACAGAAATAAGTCACAAAAATGTCTAAAAAAAAATCAACTAATCAATGATTGATTATATTAATAAAACAACTTTCTAAAATCAATAGAATATTTTATAAAGGCCTATAGATAGGAGAAATTAAAAAAACTATTCTTTTCGCCTTAATAAAAACACACCTTTGTGAAGTCTCGAAGTTCTTGAGAGAAAGTCGACATGTCTGTAAAAAAAAAGAATAAGAATTGGTAAAATTATCATTATCATGAAATTTTATTGTGTCAATAAGAAGATTTGTAGCCACGTTTTGATTTAGTTCTTTTTTTTTTCTTACAAGTGAATATTGTAATGTTTTTAATAAAGAGATGATAATAAAATCGAAATAAATAAAAAATATTTCTTATTGTTCCTTAAAAGAAAATCATTTTTTTTTTTTTGAGGCCAATAGCAACTACTATTACTATCATATCCTGGAAATATTTCTAGTCAACGCATGTGGAAATATTTTATGAAATAGAAATTATTTTAAATTAATTAGGGTAGTCAATGTTAAAATTATGTGAGATCAATTTGTCATTTTTGAATATATAACTCAGATTGTACGTATCTAAATATGTATAATGAAAAAAATAAAGAAATATTATCTTCACTTTTCTCTCAAAGCATTTAGAAATTATATATACTGGTATAAGCCTACCCTAGTATATATTGAATATATTTAATATTAATGAATGGATCTTAATTATTTCTATTTCATATAAATAAAAAAAAATTTGTTATAATATATAATAGTGAATGAGGGGGTAACTAGAATAGTCATGGATTCATTTCTTGTTCCTTAAAGCAACAACTTTGAGACACGATATTCTGATGTTTTTTTTTCCCCTTACTTGACTCCAAGTTTAGAAGCAAGTTTAATAGAAGGAAGGATACTGAACTTAGCTAATTTATTGCGTGACTGCATTCTCCTTTACACTCAAAAGTCTGTTTACACATACAAATAATATATAGTCTACTATATATTGATAATTAAAAGAGTATGTAGCCTTTAATAATAAACTTCTTTAACCTGAGGATAGTTCTGAAATAAACATACAATGCCGTTATTATTTGTTGATAAATTTACACAAAAAACTCGGCATTACTAATCGGATTCTTACTTAAACAGATCGAATTACGGCCGGTTGCTTCAGTTCTAATTAATTATCTATCCCTCGGATGAGCTAGTTGATTATAAGTTTCGAGACTTTTGAGTTCTAGTTAAGCTAATCATATGATTAAATAACAGCCCAGATCTTAGCTAACTAACACCCAAAGTTAGTAGTAATAATGGCGTAGTCCTGATTATTGAAATTCCTTTTCAGAAAAAGAGGTGTGGTGAGGACATAAAAACCACGATGAAATTGGTATATATTATTCACAAAGAGTGAAAAAAAATAAAAAGTAAATTGATTAGTGCTGAGGCATAAATTTATTGACCTTTCGGCTTTACAAGTTGGCCATCTTCAGAGCACATTTTTTTTTTTTTTTATTTATTTTTTTAAAAAATGTATTATTTTGTGTATATATATCATATAACTTTTAGTGCTCTGAAGATGGCCAACTTGTAAAGCCGAAAGGTCAATAAATTTTTGCCTCAGCACTAATCAATTTACTTTTTATTTTTTTCACTCTTTGTGAATAATATATACCAATTTCATCGTGGTTTTTATGTCCTCACCATACCTCTTTTTCGAAAAAGGAACCCAAAGTTAGGTATAAGCATAAGACTGTTTTATTTTTTTTTTTTTTTTAGAAATATTTGTTAAAAAATTAATTAGCTTTAATAATTTTAATATTTTAATTAATTTTAATTTTTAATAATTTTTATAAAGGATGCCTTAATTAAGTTAATTTTCTAATACCGTAATTATATGTAAAAACTCATTTTTTTAACTCGAAGGTTAAGC
This sequence comes from Euborellia annulipes, assembly GCA_023213315.1. NCBI lineage: Eukaryota > Metazoa > Arthropoda > Insecta > Dermaptera > Anisolabididae > Euborellia > Euborellia annulipes. Next base: position 38,075 of record JAKCPI010002778.1, read on the forward strand.
GTGTTTACTATATCGATGATTTGCTATCTGTCGGATAAGTTTGCTAGTTGACTAGAACTGAAACAATCGGCCCTTAATAAAAGAGGCCAATTTATGTTGCTTGACCTTAGGGGGTTATTATGGGTCCCTTTAAATTTAAACTAAAACTTCTAATATCAGATTCGAATCAAGTTCAGAGATTTCTTTTCTGGTTCCCAAATTTAAGATTTCATGAGACCTTCTCTAAATCCTATTAAAGAACATTACAATATTCAAATAAAATAAATTTTACAACAAAACTTATTGACACAATAAAATTTCATAACAATTCTTATTCTCTTTTTGCATGTATATCTTTCATTTGAGAATTTCGGGACTTCACAAATATATCGAGAAATAATTATTATTTTAGTCTTAATAAGAATTTTTTTACTTATTAAGGATTGTAACTATCTAAGCAGCCACAAGTGATAGTGAATTTTTGGGAAGATCAAGAAGTGCGAGCAGGAATGGTGCGGGTGCGCTCACTAAAAGTTAGTAGTGTAGAAGTCAAATTTGTTTATATCTGTAATAACATTTTACCTAGTGCATTACTAACCTAATAAGATAAGGTAAGCTTATACGTTTATTATTTTTTTTCAATTAGTTTGTTTTCTTTAAATCTTTTCGGAGGCTGGGAATCATAGTAGCGGAAGTCCATTTGGTAAAATTGTTTCAAAATTAAATTTATTTTTTTTAATAAATACTTAATACGTATTTCAACACTTAACTTCTGACGATGACACACTACAAGTAAAAACTTCTGAAGATGACACGTCAAGTGTCGTATGTACGTATTAAGTATTTATTAAAATAAATTTAATTTTGAAACAATTTTACCAAGTGTTACAATTTACTTTCTTTAAAATAGTACAATGTTTCAACTAGTGCCTACGCTTACCAGTCTAAATTTAATTAACTACCAAACTTTGTTAAAACATCTTCTCTTTTGAGTGCCAAAGTGGCGAAAATATATTTCCAATTTTTTCTATTGATTTCTGGTCTATTGTTGTTGCCAGGCATTTAAACTTCCAAACGCCTTTTCTCGAATTGTTGAATTTCGGACTTTTACCACTATGATTCTCAGCAGGCGATATAGACTTTGACGATTCTCATTATTTAAATACAATACCTTAGGGCATATTTATTTATACCATTTGGTATCCAAATTATTTAAAAAAATACTCATCGGACTGCCTGGGATCTGAACCCCCACCCCATGGCTTTAAGACTATCAATCAATATTGACATTTGTCAATATCTCTAGTCTCTCGGCCACGTGGAGGGGGGGGGGGTAGAAATTAGTTAAAATATTATTTCTATTTTTATTTAAGGTCTTTTTCGGCATCTATAGCCATTTAGACCCCGTCCCTATTTATTTAAAATGGTTGGTAGCAAATTCAATTTAAATAAATTTTTGTCGCATGGGACGGGTTGCGAACCCGCAACCCTTGGTACAAATGCAGCATGCTAACGACTACATTATATTTATATTATAACAATCACACTCTACTACATCAACAATCACAACCTAACAAAACTAATTTAATTTATAAAAAATATTATAATATTTAACAATTTTTTGGGGGGGACAAATATTTGACTATTTCAGAGAGGGTTAGACAACTTTTGGCGTAAAATAATCCTTTTTTTGAAAGAATGGCTGATTTAGTGCCTGCATCTCCATAAAAAAATGAATTTTATAATTAGCGAGATTGAGGGGGTAGAGTATATAATTTGCAATCTTCGTCATAAATTTCTAGTTACGTCTTTGCTTTAAGAAGATTATTTCGTGATTGTCATATCATTTAATTTTTTTATATACGGTATACAAACTCCATGTCATTAAATTGGTAATGATTTGCCAATTTTGTCTCATCTCTTATCATGATTATTTTACCATAAAAATAATTATGTCAATACTTTGATAATGATCAAAATTTATAAGGAAAATAATAACCTCGAAAATATATCATCTATTAAATTATAAAATAAAATATTAAAGAGCGAAAGAGTCAAATTTCATATCAAAACATTCGTCAAATTTCAAATGGAAAATATTAATATCTCGTTTATAGAGAGAAATTATTGATCTGTTTTAGGGTAATGCCAGTCGTCCCAACATCAAAACAAAAAATACAAATTTTATTCTTATTTTTAGACTATAAATCAACAATTAAAAACTAGTGCTAAAGCTATGAATAGATAACACAGATAAGCAAGAGTTTTGAACGTATCCATAGGAATTGAATAAGCCTCTACACAAAGTACATTATTTTTACTTTCTCGTATAGAGAAAGTTATGTAATCGTAAAAAAATTCGACTTCGAGATTTTGATGTTTCTCCACGTTTTAGACCTCCCTGAGTCCAAAAAACCATTTTTGGCATTATGTCTGTGTGTGTGTGTGTGTGTGTGTGTGTGAACACGATTGCTTAAAAACCAAAGAAGCTAGATAGATGAAATTTGGTATATGCTCCTTACACTAAAATTGTAGATTTCTATCAACTTTTGGAGTAAATACGTCACTTGGAAGTAGTACTTTACTTAAAAAGTTTTTTCAAAAATTTTGAAATTTTCAATTTTTTTGTTATATTATGATAAAATACTCAATTTTAAAAAGTTTTTATTCTTTGACATTTTTTCGAAAACTGAATAGTTTTTGAAATAATCACAGAAGAAATAGAAAATATTCGTTAATTTTGATAAAAAATCAAAACAAAATCATACAGGTGTCATTAAAAAAGAGTAAATATAAACAAATTCATATATCAAATTTCATCTATCTAGCTTCTTTGGTTTTTAAGCCATCGTGTTCACACACACACACCCCCAGACGTAATTCCAAAAGAATATACGAGAAAGTCTCGGGGAAGTCAATCCCCATATTTTTAGATCTAATTCGATTAGAATATAAAAAAATTAATTAATATATACTTTAAATTCCTTATTAGAAACAAGCCTAGGTTTCAAAGGACAAGATTTAAATTCCAGTCTTGAGCGATAAATAAAATAAAATAACTATAGGTAGAAATGTAATGTATTTAATTGAAATATTTTCTTCTTATGGCACTATCAGTGGAGTCCTTGGAGGAGGGGAGGGCAAATGCCCCCCCCCCCAGCTCTGAGTTTTATTAAGTTTATAATTCTAAATAAAGTATTTCAAAATATATCTACGAGTATATAAACTGTACAAAATTAAACAATTAATTTAATTAAATATCTTTTGGAGAAATATGAGTACCTATTTGTAAGTAAATTTTAAGAATTTCATTTTTTCATTTCCCCCAAGAAAAAAATTTGCCCCCCCCCCCCCAAAGAAATAGTTGAAATGATGCCACTGGACAGACAGGCCAATAATGATTTTAGTGCCGGGATATTTTGAGATATTCCTGGGTAGCGCGGTTTCCAAAAATGCCATCAGTTTTGCTCCACTAAATCTAGTTTTAGAGATATTGAGAAAATTAAATTTTAATAGAAAATGTGCTCTTATTTTGAATTTTCCTTAGATTTTTTTTAATTTCAATGCACCAAAAAAAAGTTTGTTTTTTTTTGGTCTGTGTTATTTTAATAAGCAAAAAATAGTAAGTAATACGCTGCATTGGGAATAGTAAGTAATATGCTGCATTGAGTCCCCGTATTTTCCTCTTGTTCTCTCTTAAAATTATATTTGAATCCCCGGGTTTAACAAATACAAATCGGCGCATTAACTATCAAGGAAATTGTCAGCAAAATTTGAATAAATTGCATGGTTTTACTTTATCTGTGTGCGTCCAAACTAAGGTTGTGGTTAGAGTAGAACTGATATCGATCGATTTCGGTCGACGAATGATTGAAATGTAGAAATCGGAGGACTGAAAATCGGTTTCCTTTAAACCACATAGGAAATTAAATTCATCTTAAAATTTATAATTCATCTAATCCTAGATTTTATACGGAATCAAAATGCTACTACTAAAACGTAATTAAATTTTACCAAATAATCTCAAATCACATATTTTTACGATTGTAAATTTGTTTGACAATTTATCCTAGAACAATTAGAGGTGGAATTTGAGGAGCTGTCTTGTCGAATGCAAACTAATTAAGCTTTTATGTTTAATCCCGAGGGTGGTTTGGGAAGAGGGTGGGGGATGTATGAGTCAAGGGCTTGTTTAGGGCAGAGGACAAGGGTGGATAGGGTGAGAGCCTCCTCCTCTAGGGTTGGTTCAATTTATTTACGAACGAGAGTTTAATTAATTAGTTCAAGTCTAATGACTCATCATTATTCAGTTCCCTATTGCTATCATCATCTTAGAATTTATATGTAACCTTGTTAGTGAGTCAGAAGTGTGGTGATAAAATATCTAATGTATTGATATTCAATAGATAATGACTAAGTTACTATAATTGCAATGGAATTTGTTTCTAAAGATAGAATATTTTTGATTTTTCTTCTAATTATGAGTCTTAAATAGTAAAAGATTTATTCATATTTGAGATATTTTGGATCGCATGAGTTGGCTTCAGGCCACTACTAGGTACTATTTATTCCTAGCGAGAAAAATTCAGGAATCGAGTGCACTCGACCATGGTCAATTGAGAGTTAATTAAAAATGTGTCCCTTTTTAACCCCCACCAGCCATGGTCGAGAAGTTAGAGATGTTGACAAATGCCAAAAGGCCTCTGATAATCTACAAGTTAAGGGGAGTGGGTTCGGATCCCGGGAAGTCATTTGGATACCAAATGATGAAGAACTGTGGCTGTAGGCTTAATGGTGATGGAGTCAGAAAAATAAACAAGGTGTGTGCAGCCAAATTTTCTTTTGTGATGGCAAACATTTGAATAAAAGAAAATTTGACTGCACATGCCTTGTTTATTTTTCTGACTACATCACCATACCAAATGGTATAAATGCCTGGATCTTAGTTTTAATAATAAGTAGGTCTATCGTTAAAAATGCCGAAAAGTGATATATGTATCTAATATTGTTAGAAAATATAAAAAAAGATATTTATATAGCCGGCGGAACTGGTAAGATGATAGGACAACATCCACCAATATCATTGTTGTTAAGCAACACAAAGCAGTGCTGAAAATCGGAATAGGTGTCCCCCGAAAAACAAGACTGCTAAACGGAAGCCATCGATACTTAATCATTTACAAATATTTATAATATTGTAAACTCTAAATGGCCTGTGTAGTGTGTAGTAGTAGTGTAAATAAATTAAAAAAAAAAAAATTATATTTTCGAAATTTTCTTGAGACTCTAACATCATATTAATAATTTATATATTTGCATTATTATAATACACAAGCAATTTTTTTGAACCATTCGCTTATGTACAATACTAATGTGACAACTCTATTTTCAAAAAGCCTCTGAGACAACTGAAAATGGCGCAATAAAATTGGCCGAAACGTTTTGTTTAAGGCGTCTGTTTAAATCAATAGGGACTTCCTTTGTGGCTGCTGTCATCCACATCACATCTCTTTAAAATGTATTCTTTTGAGGGGAGGGGGAATAATCATCAGAATTGTCGAAACTCCCTTTCATAAAAAAGAATTTTCAGAAGATACAGGAAGGACTACATAAGTAATTGTTTAGACAATAGCACAGAGATGGAGAACTCGCCTCTTGTATTACTGGCCAGGGTTTCACATCGCGTACATTGATGAAATTTTTCTTAATTATATTGGCTACCAAATGAAAAATAGAAGCGGCGTCTAAAAAGCCTCAGATGTAAAAGAAATTTTATAGGGGCATTCCGATGAAAAATTTTTTTGGGCCTCAGCATGCAATTACGAATTACATTAAGGATCAGTATTATCTATTATAAAATCGGTTCTTTTTCTATTTATTTTATTTCTTTCTTTACTGTAGATATGTCTTAAAACAGAAAATTAAAGGAAAGTAGATGAATTAATTGAGTTTTATTTACCATCAAAATAAATGAATATCGTTTCGTTAAAGTTCTGTAGAAACTGACATGAATAAACTATCCAAATAAAATGAAATATATCCCTAATAAAAGTTCACGTGTATAATATACTAACCTTTATAAAATACTCATAAAAAAAATAAAATAACATTTCTCTATAAAATCCTTTTTGATTGCCATTTCTAAAACAATTTTATAGAACATTTTAATATTATTTTTTAATGAATAAAAACATTTTTAATTAAACCATTTTTTCGAACGTTAAAAGTGATAAATCTTATAAAGAATTAATATCGAATTTTTTTAATCCTCTCCTGTCTGTTCATATCTTATAATCTCAATTTCTGCTCTTGCTTTAGTATCATATGAAAACAATATAATACCTTTGGTAAGAGGATATCAGCTAATCATAGTCCTACTGAGCTCATCAATACAAGGATATTTACTAATATCTCAAAAGGGATTAGCAAACATTCCTCGAAAGGGCTGAATATAATTGATGAGCTATATACTAAGCTACTCCGGTGTTTTGTTTTAAAATATATACTCTCTTTTTTGAAAGGTCTTTTCAGACAATCGAATTGTGAAATTCACTCATGTTCATAGAAGAAGTTATGAATAGAATTATCTAAAAATCCAATGAGAAAGAATGATAATAAATGGCTCTAGGGACAAGATTGATTTATTGGCAGAACGATCAAAAAGGAAAATTCGTTTTAAATCGCATGTTAAGAAAGGTGCAAAGCTTAAATCGATGGATTGGAAAAGCCAAGAAGATCAATGATGAAAAATGTTTTTCTTATTTAGAAAAAAAAAAAAAAAAAAATTGAATTATAAGATAATAATTCGAAAAGGGAGTTTTCTACCCAAATGGTTTTTTATACACTAAAATGTATCTTGCATTTGTAATTTTCAGTATGTGAAGGATGAGAAATTTGCCAATCATTAATTTTTTTTTTTATTTTTTCATTAATTATTACAAATTAGAAAGAACAAAAAAAATTTTTTAATTATGGGACTTTAAGCTTGGTGTTATCCAGGTCTATTTACCATCGCGATAAAACCCTATATAATTAAAATTTTCCCTAACATTTGTTATACAAATACCCTCATATCCACCCCAACATATAAAAGAGAGAAAATTAATTATAAACCATATTTTCTACTTATCCAAATTTTAACTAGAGTATTTTTTTAAACAAAGTCGATAGTTTATCATGGCTCTAAGTAAAAATGAGTATCTGGAAATGGTCAGGATTAAACATTTCTATGTTTACTATCAACACTTAATTCAACACGAAAATATCAATTTTACAATCTGAAGTTATTATCTTAAATCGTAAATAGAAAAATTACGATATTTGTATATAAATAAAAATATGTGTATGAAATATGGATTGACTAATACGATTTTAGCGTTGGCTTCCGTTAGGTAAAAGAGTTAATCATAATAAAAGATAAATAAAATATTGTAAATATTCTAAAAAATATTTTTTGCCATTTATATTTTATTATAATCCAAAACAGAGAGGTTTTAAAAACTTTCAGGATGTAGTATATTCACTTAAATTGGATAATTTATTAATAATATTCATCAGCAGAAATATAATCTCAAAAATTTTTTTAGAACATCAGATCTCTATTAATTTATTATTGCATACAAATCTATTCTCTGTTTGTCCCCCAGGATATTACAATAACCAGTATAAATTTTGAGATGAAGGCCCACAATTTCTTATGGGGAAAAACACAAAGCAAAGATAATAATTCCCTAAATTATTTGTAAAAAATTTATTTCCTTATTTTTATAAAATTTCATTTTATTATGTTAGAAATAAAACTCAATAACGAGCGTAATGTCAAATAGAGGTACGCAAAAAATAAACGGAAACATTCAATCTCTAAGGCATTAACCCGAATTCGTGACACCATAATCTCAATGTTCTTAAATCAATGAAATTTTTTTTTTGTTTTCTTCTCAAACAATAACAATTATTTGATTTCTCGAAAGCGAGAAAGAGAATTCAAACGAGCTATAGGCCAATCTGTTTTAGGAGGAGGCTTTATTATGGTCTATTAGGCTTTATTATTTGTGTCGGCGATGGAGGCATTTTGCCTCCTTGCGTGCCCCATCCTACCTCTAAAAGTAGGGATGGGATGAGGCACGGGGTGGGCGTCGCTAGGCGACCACTTCGATCGGCCTAGATACCCAACACTGACACCAGTCCGTAAAAGACTAGTCAAAAATTGAGGAAGGGGGGGCCAATTAAAAATAAATTTAAAATATACTAGAGAAAATTAAAACATTTAGATAAGGGCTACATTTGAAATTCAGTTGGTTAGGTTATGGAAGATTAAAATCTCTGATATTAATATAATATCCTTTACTTTACTCATTAACTCCATTGGGAGATTAAATTGAAAACACTTCCTGAAAGAGGTAGCTAACCCATGATCACAGGGGGGGGGGGCAAGGGATCTCTGGGACCTTTTGACTTGAACAAAATTTCTCAATTCAATAAATTTTTACCTACGAGAAGGGACCTGATGAAAAAAAATATTTAAAGATATTTCTTTCAGGGGTCCCGGGCCTTTTAGGATGCTAATAGGGTAATGAAAAAAAAGATATTTACCCCTCTGAAGCGTATCTTGAATATTCGAATTTAAACTTTTTTTTTGGTTGGGTGGGAATTAATATACAGGCCCCAAGTCTCTCAGCGCCCTGACCTATGTCGATAGGATCAGTGGCGTATTCAGGGGGGCCCAGGGGGCCGGGCCCCCCCCAAAGCCTTCTCCAAAACAAAAAAATACCTATTGTTTTCCCTAATGATATTTTTTTTTTTAAATAAATATTTTATTAACTCTCATAAATTCTAAAATCTAACAAAAAACTTATAAATAATTAAAAAAATCTCTAATATTTACGAATTTTGTATTAAATTTTTTTTTTATTTTAAGAAAAAAAAATTTTTTATTTGTTTTTTATTTATAATTATTATATTATCTAAAAAAAAATTTCTCCACTTTAAGTTTCTTGGTGAAGGGGGGGGGGGAGGGGGTTCATAAAACTTTTGGGCCCCCCCCCCCAAGCAGAAATCCTGGCTACGCTACTGGATAGGATATATGAAATTTAAATACCGGAGAATTACAGAAGCAATGAAATTTGCCGTTAGTGCTAGTCAGCCTATCCCTTTAGCATGTTAAGTAACTCCTAAGATTTTCTTTCTTTCAGATCCTAACAAAGGCGTGATCATTAATTTTTATTAAAGTATTCCAAAAAAAAAAAAAAAATATTAATTTAAATAAACATTAGAAGTTGATTGATGATAGTCGTGTGAAAGAGCCACCAGCCCCGTATGTTGGAATTGAAATTATTATTAAATACACTCTATAATAAAAAAAATCGACGCACCAAGAAGGAGTTGTCCGATGGAGGCAAAAATGGGTGGTTACGAAGATTATGTACTGAATAGAAAATGATTAAAATTTCAGAACAATTGAATTATTTATTTCAGAGTTACATAGTTTCAAAGTAACGAGCTCAATAAGGTTTTGGCGTAGTAGGTAGCGTGCCTACCTCCTATACCAAACGTCGCGGGTTCGGACCCCAGGCAGTTCGATGATTTTATTTAAGCCATTTGGATACCAGATGGCTTAAATAGAAATGCCTGAACCCATAATAGATATATATTATATTACAACGGTTATCGTCAAAGTCTTATATGGCCTAAGTTGCCGCAAAGACTGTGTGAATGTGTGTGTGAGTGTGAGTGTGAATGAGAAAAAAGTGTGAATGTTTAAAAAAAAAAAAAAATTTCTCGCTTGGAAAGGGGAGAGATCCCGAGACTTCAGTAATCTACTAGCTGATTTCTCAACTTGATGTAATTCTCAAGTTAAAGTATTAACCAAATACAGGTTTCCTGTATAAAGATACACTTGTTTTTAAATTATTGTCATTCGATAAATGTGTTTTTCATGAAAGGTGTTTTGTTATTTTAATTACACCATTTTGTAACAACATTTATTAAAAATTGGCCTGATTTCCTTTCATATTAGAGAGATAATAAAAATTTATTTTCATATCTAATTTGCAAGGATACAATAAAATTTTTTATTCCTTTTTGTTTTATTTTTTATAATTTATAAAAAAAAGTGTGCCATTTTTGCATAATATTACTTAATTTTTTTTAACAAGCAAGTAATAATTTTTTTTACTAACCAGTAAAAGAGTTATTTGATAGCTAATAAAAATATCAATAATAAATATATGAATATAATATTAATATTGATATGAAAATAATATATAGGATGATTAAAGAGACTTGAAATAGTATATATAATATTTTATTTATTATAATTTTATTTTATTATTTTAATTTAAAATAAAGGATATAAAAAATCTTTATCTGATTCAAAAAAAAAATTTATGTTTATAATCATAAATAAAAAATCTGGTGTGATTGGTCGTACAGCACACAACTTTATCTTATATTCGGGAATTGAAAGTTGTGTTCCCTCCTTATTACTTCAAATGTTTTGTGTCTACATATATTTTCACTTTCTCTTACCCTATATATGAAATAGATAGAGAGAAAGTATTGCGATCATTTCAAAAATTCGATGTCGAGATTTTTTACTTTTTAGTTTCCCTTAGAACTCTACATAAGCGCCTATATAGTAGACAACCCGCTTGTTCAAGCTTTCTAAATGGTGGCCATAAGAATAGGCTAGATAACTCTATATTTTAAAAATCTCATAATTTAAAAACAGTTTATAAAATTTCACTGGCTATTAAATCAAATTTATTTATTTATTAATAGGTTCTCAACAAATTTATTGCCTCGTTGTTTCAATTCCACTATATTTTATCCAATTTTTTTTTTTTTTTTTTTTTAGTACCGTACCTACAATTCAATTTTTCCGCTTGAATGAGCTCCAATTCAACTGGATTCAAAAAATCCTCTGCTTGTTTCGATCCGATTATAAAAGGGTCGAAATTGGAGAATTGCACGCTTTAAATTTTCCATTAATGGGACCAATATTTTAGACATCTGTCGGGATTTTAACCATTAGAGCCAAAAGAAAAAAAAAAAAGAAGCAAACATTCGTACGTTAAATATGATACATTTTTAATGGTGAAATGGATTAAAAAAACATTATCAAAATTCAAACTCGTCTCTCTTGTAAAAAAAAAACTCTAATTATTTAATCCACATCATTTTCGCAATATTGATTAAATTTATTTATAATTAAATTTAGATTTAAAATCGAATTAGTTAAAGAAAAATTGTTCTAATAGAACACTTGGTATATTAATTTAACAAATTACTATTGTAATGGAAATAAGGATTTTCTAGGTCAGTTCTAGTTATAATATAATATATACGATTTACATATAAATAGATATAGGTATATATAGAATGAGTTAAGAGTTCGAAGGGGTTATTAAATAAGTATTTTAATTTTAAGCTTAGAGCTCATTGATAAAAAAAAATATGGTGTGAGTGGACTCACAGCACGCAACTTTCTTTACCCTCGATAATTGAAAGTTGTGTTCTGTGATTATTATACCAGATTTTTTGTCGACATATTGTATATTTAATTTCCGCCGATATATTAAAAGAAATTTATAAACATTGACAAGATATATGATTCTATTTGTCCTTCATTTTTAACTACTGTATTTTATAAAATAAAATAATATTTTTATTCTAAATTCATCACTAGTAGCCTATATAAAAATTTTTTTAATAAACTATTATAGTCTATATATAAAGTATACTCTATATTTTTTCTATTATATACCAACTTTCCAGCTTCAATATCTTTCAACAAAAAGTTTTCAAACCCTCTTTTCCCTTTCTAAACAAAAGTTTATCTTGCCCGTCTTAAAGTTAACAAAACAACAAAATAAATCTGATAATTATTTTCTTAGGAGAGAGAAAGAAAGAATTTAAGAAACAATTAAGAATTTTATAAAGTAACCGTTAAAAAACTTTTCGATATATAATTTAAAGAGAGAAAGAGATAGGCATTTCTACTATTGTCATTAAATAAATGTTTTTTCATTTAATCTTAGTGAATTATGGACATTCATCTTTAGTCTCACATGTAGAGGGGAGAGATTTAATTTGCTTGAAATATTTATTTAATTCATTCATTCAAAAAATTAAAATGAGTTCGTATAAAAAAATTTACGGCGATAAGAAAAATTATTAGCTTATTTTTTGGGAAATTAAAAAAAAAATAATCCAACAAAGATTAATTAATTACAATTGAATGGCTCTTGAGTAACTAAATTCAGGAGATGCCGATGAAAAAGCAGTCAACAAAAAAAATCAAATTTTTCATTTTTCTCTGTCGACGTTTCGAATTCAAATCGCGCTCATCATCAGGACAATCATTAGCTTAAATGGATATAGCTTGTATCAGGGGCGTTTATAAGACTCTGTCTCCCCCCCCCAAAAAAAAAATAATTTTCAATGAAATTCGTATACAAAAAAAAAAAAAAGGTAAAATGATATGAGGAGAGAATTTACAAAAAAAAAAAAACGGGTAAAACGGAAAAATCTAGATTAAAAAGATTTTTTATGAAATTTAATTTTTGAGAGGCTCCGAGCCCCGCGAGGCTAAGGATTTTCGATAATATAAAAATTTTGTGTATTGGAGGGAAAAATTTCTATATACGCCCCTGGCTGATTCATATTTAGATGTACATATATGCAGTGATGATACATCAAAATCATCATCAAGATGATACATCAAAATCATCATCAAGATCATCAAAATAATATGAATTAATTTAATTTGCTTTATAAACAGCAAACGCATACACAGACAGAACATGTTGCGAAAACTACTTTTTTGGATTCAGAGGACCTCTAACCGTGTATATCCATCAAAATCTCGACATTGAATTTTTGATATGAAACCAATACTTTTTCTCTATATATATATTAACATATATAGAAGTAAGAGAAAGTAAATAAAAAAGTCTTGTCATTTTGCAAAAAAAAAAAATTTGAAATTTCCTCTTGTATACGTTTGTTTTATAACTATAAAATAAAAATTAATCATATTATCTTTATGTATCATTATGTACATCTATATATGTATATCAACAATACAAGCTATATTATTATTTTTCTTTATGTCATGATGCTGAGGGCGATTGGCGTTCGAAACGTCGACAGAGAAAATTGAAATTTTGTTTATTGTTGGCTGCCTTTTCATCATTTCCTGAATAAAAATTAATTATTATTGTACTTTTATATTCTTGGTTATATCGAAAATCATTGATTTGGAGTCCTTGTTAGGTAGATATAAAAATATTTAATTAAAAAAAATATAACTTTTTAATAAAAATCTCATGAAAGACACGTGTATAGGCTCTATTTTTTGTCCCAATTTTCATTTGTTAAAATAATTCAATAATAAGGTCTATATAATTTATTATTTTCTCTTTAAAATATAACAAGTGGAAATAAAAAAAAAAATAATTTATACAAAGCATGGATATTAACGATCGATCGCTTTGTGTTTAAATATAAATAAGAATATCAAAAAATAAAACGTTAAATGGGAAAACAGGTGTTTGTGATTAAAAAAAAATAAATTTTTATACTAAATTTAGACATAGGCCTATATAATTTAGGAATTTGAGAATGTACAAGATTATACTGGTATCTAGGAATTATTTGGAAGTTTACTTGTACTGGATTCAGTTGTGATTAAATTAGAAATAAAAATTTTTTATTGGGTATAGGAGACTTTGCAGTTAAGGAAATTAAATAAAAAACTTATTTAATTATTAATCGTCGACGATCGTAAGTTTTTTATTTAATTTCCTTGGCTGCAAAGTCTCCTATACCCAATTCAAAGTCTACAGCCACTTCTCATCAAAAATTTTTTAGTTTTTTTATTGTATTTGACGAAATTCGTGTGGAATAAAAAAACTAAAATATTTTTATTTCTAATTTAATCATAACTGAATGGATAAGTACAAGTAAACTTCCAAATAATTCCAGTATAAAATTTTGGTATCTGTACTCAAATTTTAACAATTTCTAAAAGGTAATAATACAAAGATATATTTGTGTATCATTTAAAGTCTATATGGCCTAAGATTCCGAAATACTTGAAAAAAAATTCTTAATAAATAAAAATTATGAACCCAACCAATCTAGAGACTGAGGTTTTTCCAAATGTGTTGTTAGCAACAGCTTAATTTTTGGTTGAGAAGAGCATTCTCTCGCTTTAAAAAATTTGTTTTTCATTAAGTTCCTGACATAAAAAATTTTCGTTCAAATAGCTGAGGGGAAGGCCGTGTACTCCCCTCATAGACCTTAAATAAAAATAAAAACAAAATTAAACTAAAGTTCCTTACTTTAATTTTGTAATTATTTTTATTTAAGTTTTTTTTTTTCAACTATGAATTTCAAAGTGTTAGTAAGCATTTTGAGATTGTGTAATCTCATTTTGATTTTGTTTTTTTCCAATTTGATTTTGTTTAGTTCCAATTTGATCTTGTAAAGATATAGATTAGAATCAAACGTACTAATCATTTTTACTCTATCCCTATTACAAAACTGAAGGAAAATCACCTGATAAATGGGGTGTGTATTTAAATAATAAAATTTTATGGCAAAATATCGTTTAACTTTATCCTAAATATTTATAATTATAAATTTAATCGTAAAGATGATCTCGATTGTTTAATTTATCTCTGAAGAGGTCAATGAATAAATGACCACTTAAAAGTCTAAAAATAGAATTCATGATTTACAATGTTGATTACATTGAATAAATTTAGTCAAAGGTCATTTATTTGTTTCTTGTCACTTGGAATAAAAATTACGATATTGATAATGAAACAATGCATGATTTTTCGAATTTTAATAATTCATTAATGAAAAAAACATGGAAAAATCATATTTTTTTTGAATCAATTAACATAAAAAAATAATAGATATATTATCACCATACGTATATATGCCTTTATCGAGAGCTAAGCAATAATAATTAATTAGTGGCATATATTAAAAAAATATGGTGTGATGGCGGACAGATAAAGCCCGTCGATAAGAGAAAGTTGTGTTCCGTGCTTGTCACACTAGATTTTTTGTATCTTTGAAATAAACTATGGTTATTTTTCAAATGTTAATCTCATATTTGGATATTTTATACACAATAGAGAATCCTAAATATATTCAAAATTTCATAAGAATTGAAAAAAAATTTTTTTTTAATGTATAAAAAGTTCAAAAGTGTGACCCTCTTTTAAATCGAAATTAACATGCAAATCCCTATAAGGATTTAACATTGGCTCTATGGAAGAAAGAGTCGGAAAATGAATTTGAAAAATCTGAAATACATCAGTGTACTTGAAGCAATTTTTACGAAAAATTTTACTGATAAACTTTTAAAAGAGCATCTAAAAAATAGTTGATTTATGAATTTTAATTAAAATTGGAAAACATTTTAAACTTGTTACCATGGCAACCATTTCTACTATCTTTCATCGTAATACGGAAAAACCGTAGTCTTAATCAAATGCGGATCCCGAGTGTCAATTGGTAAATGAATGTAAAATTTTTGAATTCGTCAAATATTTTTTATCCCATTAATAAAAACAAAAGCCTTTATGCGGAAATAAAAATATTTTATGTGAATATAAAAAAATACATTAAGAATTTGTATGATAAGATATCGAATAAAAAAGCCATTTGAATGACAAAGATCAAATAAAATACCATTTTTTTTATTAATACAAATAGTACTGTAATAGCATATTAATAGTCTAAAGAAAAGGTTTTAAAAAGGTTTTGTTAAATATAACCTTTTAATAAAAAAAAAAACTTGTGTGAGTGGTCGCACACTACACAAATAAGGATATAAATTTTTGATAATTCTTAGTCCTATATACAGTGCTAAAAGTAACGAAAATGCAAAATTTCATTTAATTTAGATGGGTAGTTTACGATTTCTGTTCAAGAGCTTGTCTGTGAATGTTCTCTTTTTTTATAGAATGTCAGGAAGGTAATCAAAACAAATGAATGATTGGGGACGGCAGGAGAAGGAGCAAGTGGGGGACACGCCAAAAGCCCCGGAAAGCTAAGAGATCCTGAGTTAAACATCAGCGAGCCTAACCCACGATATCACCAAAAACAATACTTTCTCTATATATTTTTTATATATATAGTGTAAGAGAAAGTAAAAACTCACAATCGTTAAAAATCTATTAAATTCAAACATAAAATGCTTCGATTTCATTACAGGATATAGAGACTAATTAGTTAATTCTAGGTGAAAAGTTAATATTTTCATAAATTATATGATAAATAATTAAAATAATATTAAAATAAGAACTAGGAAGAAATTTACCTAAATCGGACTCGTATCTTAGGAGAAACTGGCTTTTTTGTGGGAGACCGACGCTAACGCGACTGCTCTCTTCAATGGCTACCACAACACTAAATGCACTGAGAAACACTGACACGGATCCAAACTCTCTCTTGAGTGACACAGTCACTACTGAATGCCCTATAGCTCCTAGCTAGATCCTAGGTAATTCAAGGCAGCGCCACCTGCGACCTGTCGTAACTTGCAGGAGAGCCAGGTAAAGATAGAGATAATTATAATTCAATCTAACTCGAAAAAAGATGTCATTTAGGAGTTTCTATAACAATAGTGATCCTAAAGCCCCTCGGAAGGGCTTTAGGCAAATCCTTATAGTATTGTATGAAATATATGTTAATAAGATTTTACAAATAAATAATGAGAACTCTTATAAAAATCTGGTGTGACTGATCGCACAGCACATAAGTTTCTCTTACCTTCGGTGATCGAAAGTTGTTTTCTGTGCTTGTCACACTAGATTTTTCGTGTCGACATATATCTAGCAAACTGAAAAATTACATCAGTAAAGTACTAGTACTTTTTGGTCGATTTTGTTTAAAAGCTTGTTTCACGCCCTAGGGGGTGCCAAACTTGAAATAAAATTTTAACCTCCTAGTTCAATTCCTTCATGGTTTAAAGTTAACACACACACTCACACAAACACACATACACAGAGAGAGACCATGTCGCGAAGACCACTTTTTTGGATTTTTAAATCTGGTGTGACAAGCACAGAACACAACTTTCGATTACTAAAGGTAAAAGAAAGTTGTGTGCTGTGCGAATACATGTCTGATCGCACCCTGTACTATTTAATTATAATTATTTATTTTATTATACGACAGCTTAAAGGCGGACCGTGCCAAAAGTAATAATATAAATGGGTTTCGATTTTTTAAAAAGTTATAATGGCTGTTTCGAGAAAAGTAATATGTTAATTTGATAGGGGTGAGGAATTTTTTTTCCATTCTTTTTTTTTATGAAAAATGAAACCTCAAAACATTCCACTCACCAAGACAAATTCGTGTAAATTTGAGTTGGAATCCTGCTTGAAAAGTTTTTCTTAACTCAAGACATCCATCTTTTCACTCCAAATCGGAGCTCAGATGTTGATAAAATCTGTTTATCCCTGAGATTTTTTATTTATTTTTTATCTCACTAAGATCCCATTTAGATGTGTAGTTTTTTTTTTTTTTTATTAAAATATACATGTATATATATATATATATATATATATTTTTTTTTTAACACACTTTTTTCTCATTCACTTTCACATTCACACACACCTTCACACTTTACGGCAACTTAGGCCATTTAAGACTTTTACGATAACCGTTATTTAATAATATATATTTATTAGGGGTCCAGGCATTCTTATTTGGTATCCAAATGGCTTAAATAAAATCATCGGACTGCCTGGAGTCCGAACCCGGGACTTTTGGTATACGAGGTTAGCATGCTAACCTCTACACCAAGCCCCGAGGGCAAATATATCTTTTGATTTTATATTATTAATCTCATGAATATAGCCTATAGTAAAATATACTTAATTTGTTTTCTCATTTAAATTAAATAGGCTACCTATTTTTTAATGAATAATTTTTCTGATTAAAAAATATTATTTAGGTTGTCTGTTAAAGGCCAACTTAATAGTGAAATGTATTAATACAATTACGTAGTTGGAATTTTTTTTAAGAAATATTTTTAATTCGTTTAAGGTATTTTTCGGCACCGGAGTCTATATAGAATTAGTCCCTATTTATTTCAATTGATTGGTATCCAATTCATTTTAAATAAATTTTTTCGTCTAGGACGGGATACAAACCCGCGACCCTTGGCACAAATGGCTAGCACGTTAACCAAGGCCCAAAGGCAAAAATTAATTTATATACTATATATCGTGAATTTAATCTATATTAAATTGTTAGAAATATTTTTTATGTCTTTTGACCATATAGTCTTTAATCTAGTTAATATATTTTGATACAAAAAAACATTCTGACAGCACATTACGTAACTTTCTAATACTAAGAAAGAGTTGTGTTATACAGTCGGTGCCGCAAGTGCCTAATATACTCGAGAGTGGAGCCTTGAGCTTACTCAACCCAACAAATATTTTTAAAATAAATAAATTATTTTTTTTTTAATTCAACTGAAGGGGAATAACTACTTGTTGTTGTTTTTTTTGTAGATGGCCGTAAGGAATATCAATTTTAATTCTAAGGACTGTCGACCAAATATAAACAATTTTGCGTATTATCCGTTTATATTTCGTTCCCATTTATATGAAATCATCATCAGTACAATCAACAGATGTTTAGCAAATTGTTAATTAATTTTTATTGATTATAAAAATTGCATTAATGGAATGCTCAGCTATTTTGTCATATTGGATGTGAGAAAAGTAACGATTTGCAAAACATCTGTTGATTGTACTGAAGATGATTCCATATCACTGGGGTCTAAATATCTACAAAATAAACGGTAATACGCAGGAGTATTTATTTTTTGGCCGACGGTCTTTAGAATTAAAATTAAAATAAAAAAAGGAGATAAATACTTTTAAATCAACACTTCCGACGGGTATTTGCTTGCCTAACTTGCTCCAGCACTCGAGCACATCAGGCATTTGTGGTGTCGACTGTACGTTCAGTCAAATCATATTTTTATTTTTTTTTTTAATATTGTGAATTCGTAGTGTAAAAAAAAGACTAGGTTTAAACGAAACCTGAATTTGAAAGGTTAGAAGAGGATAAGTAAGATTTTATTGGGACCTAGTTACAGTGGCGTAGCGAGCTTAACCCGCACCCGGGGTACAATACGTTTTTAGCGCACTACCATTTATTAATGAAGAATCTTTTTTTTTTTTTCAAGCATTTTATGAAAAATATAATTTTTTTTAGTTATTTAACAATATCAATTAGTCTTCTAATAAAAATTTAACAAATTGTATTCTTCCTGTTTTGAACCAATAAATCATGTAATATCCTAATATACGTACATGAATATATTTTAATTTATACCTTCGGTAACCCTTTAGGAGAAATTAATGGAGGCATATTTCCATCAAGGGGACAGCATTTCATCGATATGGACATCTCTATGACCCAGCCACCTCTTTCCCTCCCTCTGGTCCATTAATAACGAGACTTCACTAAAAACATCATATCAAGTTTTAAAACCATTACGATGTTTTTTTAAATAAAATTACTTCCATGGGAAAAATAATTCATTTGTTTATAATAAACCTTATTTAAAAAAATGCTTTTATTTTAATATTAAAAAATCTCGTGTGATGGTCGCACAGCACAAAACTTTATCTTTCTTACCTTCGGTAATTGAAAGTTGTGTTCTGTGCTTGTCACACCAGATTTTTTGTGTCGACATATTTAGTTCCCGACGATATATAAAAAGTCAAAATGTAAAATTTAAATAAATGGGAAAATATTTAAATTTTGTTAGCAAGGCAATCATTTCCTCTTCCTATGAAGAACAAGAGTATAGTGTGCTTCAAACAATTTTGAAGGTAAAATGAAAATATACATTTTAAAGAGCATCTAAAAATTAATTAATTCTTGAATTTTAAACAAAATCGTTTAAGCGAATTTTGAGAAAATAGAAAAAAACTGAAAGAGTATACATTAGTAAAGTACTAGTACTTTTTGGCCGATTTTGTTCAAAAGTTTATTTCCACGCTCTAGCGGGGTGACAAACATAAATATAAAATTTCATCCTCGTAGCTTAATTCCTTGATGCTTTAAATCGACAAACAGACAGAGAGAGATGTTGCGGAAACCTTTTTTGGACTCAGGGAACCTCTAAACGTGTATGTCCATCAAAATCTCGACATCGGATTTTTGATATAAATCCAATAGGTCTTTTATATATATAAGTTTACATATATATATATAGTTAATAGAAAGTCACCCCTTAAGATTTATTTTATTTATTAAAAATATTTTATATCTCAAATTACTATATGCTTGATGGATTAAAACATGGACAGACACGCCTTTTGTTTACAAATAAATAGGCCTTTTTTATTGAATTCTACTTAGATAACAAGCATAAAATAAATGATAGAAAATTGAGTGAAATTTATGAAACTAACCATTTGAAAGGAAATCAATTTTAATAAAAAAAAAAAAAAAAAATAGAATTAATGTATGTAGTATTAAGAATCAAAATAACTATAAAGATAATATATTAATCAGAAATTGTTATTAATGCCCTGTCTATAATGTCCATTTTCAAAAATAAATTATTTAAGAATCTTTATTTAGATTAATTGGATATACGCTAATACGCAATTGAAAGGTAAAAAAATAAACATAAATTCTTTGCCGGCATCCATTAAAGAATTAATATTTGAAAATTTGGCTGTCAAATGTATCAAGAGTCGCGGGAGCGACTCGTCGCCGAGCATGTGAAAAGCAAAAGAAAGCAAAGAAACTCTTAATACTACCATTTAGTTGACATTCCAATAGATTCCAATGGCCCATTGCATTTAGATGGACGAGTCGTCCCTAGACTATATTATCAAGAATGATTTTAAATCCTTAATAAAAGATAGGGACGTGAAAAAATTTTTTTGAGAAACTTTTCTCTTTCTGGGCGAATATCTCAAAAAGGTTTTAAGATATCGGAGCCAAATTTTTTTTATATTAAACTAGAATAAATAAGGATTATTTTGAGCACGAATTCAAAAAAAAATTCCAGTGCCAAAAAGAATGGCAGAGGCTCAAAGTTGAGATTTTGCCGATTTCGGAAGGTCAAAAGTTAGTCTCTTATTTTTCCTTTTTTTTTTTTTTTTTTCTTTTTTTCTCTTTTTTTTTTTCATTCTTTTCTTCAATTTTCAAATTTTTAGACAAAGCTACAGGTTTCCCTGCTGGACCGATTAGGATGAAATTTAAAATACAAATAGATACTATCAAAAACCCGATAACTTTGATATAAAATTTCATTTTGGATCAAAAGTGACTTTTTGAGAGGTATTCAAAATTTCAAATTTGTCCTATCTTTAACATGGCGAAAAGACAATTCTAACTATTTTGCTCCCTGATGACGTCATCTAGGAACATATATATTATTATTAGTAATTTTCATCCCTAATGGAACAAAAATTTTTTAGATAGATCCATTCAGATAGAAATAGATTAACGTGATAAGGAGTGCTACCAACATAAAATAAATAAAAAACCTAAAATTTTATAAAATTTAGGGAAATCCTATGTTTATCGTTTTGAATGGATACCAAACGATGTATTTACATTCTACCAACATAACAAAAATAAAAAACCTAAAATTTTATAAAATTTGGTGAAATCCTATGTTTATCGCTTCGAATGGATACCAAACGATGTATTTACATTCTACCAACATAACAAAAATAAAAAACCTAAAATTTTATAAAATTTGGTGAAATCCTATGTTTATCGTTTCGAATGGATACCAAACGATGTATTTACATTCTACCAACATAACAAAAATAAAAAACCTAAAATTTTATAAAATTTGGGGAAATCCTATGTTTATTGTTTTGAATGGATACCAAACGATGTATTTACATTCTACCAACATAACAAAATAAAAAACCTAAAATTTTATAAAATTTGGTGAAATCCTATGTTTATCGTTTCGAATGGATACCAAACGATGTATTTACATTCTACCAACATAACAAAAATAAAAAACCTAAAATTTTATAAAATTTAGGGAAATCCTATGTTTATTGTTTTGAATGGATACCAAACGATGTATTTACATTCTACCAACATAACAAAAATAAAAATCCTAAAATTTTATAAAATTTGGTGAAATCCTATGTTTATCGTTTCGAATAGATACCACACGATGTATTTACATCCTACCAACATAACAAAAATAAAAATCCTAAAATTTTATAAAATTTGGTGAAATCCTATGTTTATCGTTTCGAATAGATACCACACGATGTATTTACATCCTACCAACATAACAAAAATAAAAATCCTAAAATTTTATAAAATTTGGTGAAATCCTATGTTTCATTTCGAATGGATACCAAACGATGTATTTAATTTTTACTGTTTGCAATGCATATTAAAAGTTCTATTCATGGGATAACTTAATATTTAATAAACAAAAATTAATAAATAATATTTTCATGTAATATTTCACAAAAAGAAGTGAAATCTCAGCCAAAAAACATCGGAGATGCAAAAAGGGGCGCCTCGTATTATTTTGTCCCAGCGTCGAGGTGAAATCAAAAAAATGCGCCTCGCTTTTCTGATTTATATAAAAGCGAGGATATATGAAACAAATAAAATTCTGTAGGGGTTTTATTTAAGTGAAAATATTTCCTCGCTTTTATATAAATCAGAAAAGCGAGGCGCATTTTTTTGATTTCACCTCGACGCTGGGCAAAAATAATGCGAGGCGCCCCTTTTTGCATCTCCGATGTTTTTGGCTGAGATTTTATTAATCCGTATCAGGCTGGTGTTTCGGCTCCATAACTAGGCCATCTTCACAGACGTTTGGTGAGGATAAATGAAATTACAATATAAGCACTCAAGAGGAATATTATATTGTAATTAAAATTTCAAAAATTTTTGGCGAAAATAATTATTAATAAATTGAAAATATAAGATAAATCGTGAATTTCTTTCGCACTTTTTAATTCCAAATAATCAAAATTTTTAGGGATATTTCTGTCGTATCACACAACCATTCTCAGTCAATAAATTTAAAATTGGAAAACGTCACAAAATAAAATAAACCTGCTCGTCTCATCAGATTCAAAACTTGTTTCAAAAATATACATCAGCTCTTCTTTCACAACTCGTTTTATTTCTAAATAAACCTAGATATTTCGAATATTTGGAAATAAAAAATCAAAATTTATCTTTTATTTTCAATTTATTATATTGTAATTTTATTTATTCTCGTCAACCGGCTCTGATGATGTCCAAGATAAGAGATCGAAACGTTATCCTAGTATGACTTTAATAAAATAGATTTAAAGTTATTTTGTTTATTTTTTAATAGTGTATTTTTTTACTATAAATTTATTAATTAATCACTCAGATATTTCTAAAAGTTCTTAACTTAGTTAGTTAGCATAATGTCAAAACAAGTTCACTCTTCCTGTTTTCTAAGCTAATTTTTTACTCAATTGTTGTTCCATTAATAACTTAACTCTTCTATAATAATAAACATGTAATCAAAACCTTTTCTAAAAACACTATCGAAATTTACGTTTAAACTCTATGACAAAATTATTTTCAAGAAAGTTTTATTAACTTGGTAGAAAATATTAAAACTTACTGTAAGTTGATAAAAACTACTGTATATTAAAAAAAAATAAAAGTAATAAATTTTTTTAGGTTTTGAGACTATTGACATACATAACACCTTAACACCCTTTTCAACAGAACGTTAATTTGTTATAAACGTGTTCGTAATCGATTGTGCCTGATGGTTAGTAGAGATTCAGGTCGTGTCCATCTTAATTATAGTGATCTCCACAGAAATGCTATTTACGCATGCATGCCATATACATAAAGGGTAGTCGGTCGGTCACGTGTCTCACCTTTTCAAGAGCAAACGCATCTTATTATGCTAAATCTCTATATAATAAACAAGTTGAAACAAAATTTTTCACCATAGTCCAACTAAAATTCGAAAACAAATGAAACCTTAATAATTTGTAAAAAAAAGAAAAAGTGATTTTTTTTTAGAAGAGTTGCCAGACTAAACAGTTGACAGAATACCACAAAAATCCCCTGGGCCGTAGCACAATGATAGAATACTGACCTCTTGTGTTAGGGGTCAGAGGTTCCATTCCCGTCCCAAAATTATTTCAAATGAATTGGTTTGGAATAAATAGGGAAGTTGTTTAAATGCAGAAAACAGAGACTCAGCAATCTCAAATAAATAAATGGCAACAGGCCACAAAGAGAAATTAAGAAAAAAAATACAAAAAGTGAATTTAAATTCGTAAATAGAAAAATATATAAAAATGAAATGAGAGAGTGAATGATTAGTAAATTTTATTTACATCAGTGTTGTCCAAATGCCACCCTGCACTTGGTCACTTTGACAAATCGCCGAGTTACAAAAAAATTTAAAAAAATATTATGAATTGTTTTTGTAAATTTTTTGTATTAAAAGTCCTTCAATCTTGGTCAGTGCTGTCGTTTTGGGCCCATTTGCCACAAAATAAAAATACAGCCCATGCACCTACGGCAATTCTCATATACATCTAATGGTATATGCAAATTTTATCATTTATTTTTCTATGAATCAGAAAGGCACCTATCTAAGCAACATTAACAGATTATCGTCCGGAAGATGGGATTGATGTGATTCCGAAACGTCGACGATAATTAAATAAAGTTTTTTTTATCACTTGCCGGCTGCCTACATCTACCTAATCCCAATAAAACATTTTATACATTAATTTTAATTTATTTGCCTGCCTTAACTTCTTTCTTTAATTTAAATTAAAAAATATAATTCTATATATTTTTTTTATGAAAAAATTTATTCAGTGACATAGATAGGAAAATTAAAAAAATAAAGGGGTCACAAAAATAAATTTTGTGAAACCCTAATCTATATAGTCAATTCATTTGGAAAGACTGACAAACTATATATATTCATAATCTAGTCGAAGATGTATAACTCATGACGCGATTTTAAATTCAAATTTAACGATTATATTTTGGCCAAATTTGAAGGAAAAATCAAAAAGTAATTTCGAATATTGATTTACTTTTCTTCTTTAAGGGTTTACTCATATACACCTCAAAATGTTACATAATTCGTAGTCAAGATGTTTGCGTATCAATCGTCAGAACGAACGTCTATTAAAAAGAATAGTTAATGTTATGATGATGATTTCTTTGGTAGACAAATATCTTGAATGCGATTTATCGTTTCGCAGTCGGCATGAAGAAAAGGTGTCGTTATTTTAATAATATTTTTTTCCATATTTATAATTTAGAATCAAAATATTAAATCAAAACAATCTTATTTTTAAACTGTATCTTCAAAATATCAGGTCAATTTGGAAATTAATTTTTGTTTTTATCTTAAATCTTGCCGAAAATACAGCCCTTATAAACTCAAAATTCCCAAATGGGAATTAGGCTTATTACTATTACTAAAATAGTTAAATTATACTTTGAGGTTTAAAGGAGGTTTAATTTGCCGCCTAGCATATAATGCCACTGGAAATAGTTATTTAATTAAGCTTTCAAATAATTATTTCTCTAAAATATACACGTTACGTTATTAAATAATAGATTAGTAGAATTTATAATTAAAAGTTAATGTGAATTAGAATTAGTAATTGATCCTAGATTAGATAAAAGTATAATTATATTATTAATATATTAATTTAGCATATATATACCATGTGAGTGATAGGATCATATAAGCGTTTTCATAATTGTTTCTAAAAAAAATCTGGTGTGACTGGCGCACAGCACACAACTTTCTCTTACCTTCGGTAATCGAAAGTTGTGTACTGTGCTTGTCACACCAGATTTTTTGTGTCGACATGTATTTAGTTCCCGGCAGTAGGGAATATTTTTTTTTTTTTTTTTTTTTTTTTTAAACATTCAACACTTTTACTTTCTCTTACCTATGTATATATGTAATATATATATAGAGAGAAAGTATTGGATTCATGTCAAAAATTCGATGTCGAGATTTTGATGGATCTTCACGTTTTGAGGTCCCCTGAATCCAAAAAAGTGGTTTTCGCGACATGGTCTGTCTGTGTGTGTGTCTGTGTGTGTGTCTGTGTGTGTGTGTGTGTGTTCAATTTTAAGCATGAAGGAATTGAGCTAGGAGGTTGAAATTTTATATTTAAGTTAAATACCTCCCGGGACCGGAAAAATAAGCTTTTGAATAAAATCGGTCAAAGAGTACTAGTACTTTACTGATGTACTTTTTCAGTTTTTTTCGATTTTCTCAAAATTCGCTCTAACGATTTTGATTAAAATTCAAAAATCAATTATTTTTTAGATGCTCTTTCAAATGTATATTCGCGTTTTGCCCTCAAAATTGTTTGAAGCACACTTTACTCTTGTGCTTCATAGGAAAGATAGGAGAAATGGTTGCCATGGTTACAAAATATAAATATTTTCCCATGTTTATAATTTTGACATCTTAAATTTCTAATATATTGGCGGAAACTAAATATATGTCGACACGAAAAATCTGGTGTGACAAGCACAGAACACAACTTTCGATTACCGAAGGTAAGAGAAAGTTGTGTGCTGTGCGCCAGTCACACCAGATTTTTTTCTCATTCACACTCACACTCACACACACATTCACACAGTCCTTTCGGCAACTTAGGCCATTTAAGACTTTAAACGATGCCCGTTATTTGTAATTATATCTATTTGGGGTCCAGGCATTCTTATTTAAGCCATTTGGTATCCAATTGGCTTAAATAAAATCATCGGACTGCCTGGGGTCCGAACCCGCGACGTTTGGTATATGAGGTTAGCACGCTAACCTCTACGCCATGCCCCGAGGGCGTAGTAGAGAGAGAGCCCAGAGCCCCCAGACAATACTCATTTTCTCACAAATAAAATGTATGGGATAAAGTAGTGTTAGTTCGTACTTTGAGTGTAAGCATATTTGCAAATTTGGGGCGTGGGCCAATTTATAGGTAACCAAGTGCCAAACATGGGTAAAAATAGTACTAATTATACTTATTTTCTCATTCTTGATTTTTACGTATATTTATAGAGAATATTGTTAAAAGTTAATAATCAATACTGCCAGACACTTACCATGGGCCATAACTCTTGCCAGACGCTTCAAAGTTACCAAAAAAAGTATGAAACTATACTCATTTTCTCATTCTTGATTTTTATATATGATATTCAGGGAACCATTTCAAAACTATTTGTAAGCTGCCAGACCAATCGGTTGGGCCAAACATCCCGCCAGACACACCTAAAGTGTCGCTATTCATGTGTTAAAGATAGGGAAAAACAATACTAACTTTTCTCAAAGTCTCAGAGCTGATTTTTATGTATGTTTATAGAGAATATTGTTAAAAGTTAATAATCAATACTGCCAGACACTTACCATGGGCCATAACTCTTGCCAGACGCTTCAAAGTTACCAAAAAAAGTATGAAACTATACTCATTTTCTCATTCTTGATTTTTATATATGATATTCAGGGAACTATTTCAAGACTATTTCTAATCTGCCAGACCAATCGGTTGGGCCAAACATCCCGCCAGACATAGATAAAGTGTCGCTATGAATAAGCTCGTATGCTAAAGATATGTAAAAACAATACTAACTTTTCTCAAAGTCTCAGAGCTGATTTTTATGCATGTTTTAGAGAATATTGTTAAAAATTAATAATCAATACTGCCAGACACTTACTATCGGCCATAACTCTTGCCAGACGCTTCAAAGCTCCCGAAAAGATGATCTAACTTTACTTATATTCTCATTCTTGATTTTTATATTTGATATTCAGAAAACTATTTTAAGACTATTTGTAAGCTGCCAGACCAATCGGTTGGGCCAAACTTCCCTCCAGACATAGATAAAGTGTCGCTAGACGTCTGAGCGCGAGCATATTCATATTTCATATCTTTTTAATGAAATGTCATTTATACGTCCAATTCAATTCAAAAATATTCCTGTTTTTACTTTCTCGTACCCTATATATGAAATATATAGAGAGAGAAAGTATTGGTTTCATGTCAAAAATTCGATGTCGAGATTTTGATGGATCTTCACGTTTTGAGGTCCCCTGAATCCAAAAAAGTGGTTTTCGCGACATGGTCTGTCTGTGTGTCTGTGTGTGTGTGTGTGTGTGTGTGTGTGTGTGTGTGTGTGTGTGTGTGTGTGTGTGTGTGTGTGTGTGTGTGTGTGTGTGTGTGTGTGTGTGTGTGTGTGTGTGTTCAATTTTAAGCATGAAGGAATTGAGCTAGGAGGCTGAAATTTTATATTTAAGATAAACACCCCCCGGGACCGACAAAATAAGCTTTTAATCAAAATCGGCCAAAAAGTACTAGTACTTTACTGATGTACTTTTTCAGTTTTTTTCGATTTTCTCAAAATTCGCTCTAACGATTTTGATTAAAATTCAAAAATCAATTATTTTTTAGATGCTCTTTCAAATGTATATTCTCGTTTTGCCCTCAAAATTGTTTGAAGCACACTTTACTCTTGTGCTTCATTGGAAAGATAGGAGAAATAAATGGTTGCCATGGTAACCGAATTTAAATCTTTTTCTTTTTATTAGATTAAAAATCTATTATTATTTAAACGCCCATTTTTTTTTTCGGAGAAAACATATCTCTCTCTCTCACAAAACTATCTTCTCTCTTTCTACGCGTTTTAAATTTGTCTACCTTATCTTCGCATTTGACCAATGTTAATTTCCTATAGGGATTTGTATGTTAATTTCGATTCAAAAGGGGTCCCCTTTGGAACTTTTTACGCATTTAAAATTTTTTTTTCCAATTCTTATGAAATTTTGTATTTATTTACGAATCTATATTGTGTATAAAATGTCCAAATATGAGATTAAAATTTTTGAAAAATAACCATAGTTTATTTCAAGCAATCAACATTTAAAATGCAAGTTTGAAACTAAGGTGCTATGGGAAACTAAATATATCTCGACACAAAAAAATCTGGTGTGACCAGCACAGTGCCCAACTTTCTTACCGAAGGGTAAGAGAAAGTTGTGTGCTGTGCGCCAGTCACACCAGATTTTTGACATGACAATGTCTTACAATGGATGTATAGAAGACAGGTATCGAGGCATGCAAGCGGCTTGAATAACTCCTCTGTCTTAAGAGGTATAATTACGGTGAATACACGGTTAGAAAGAATGATTTTTTCAGCTAAACATTTCACTAAAAAATAATTGATTTTTGAATTAAAAAAAAAAAATCGTTGGAGCGAATTTAGAGATTTAGGTCGATTTTGTTCAAAAGCTTCATGTCACGTCCCAGGGGGATGCCTAACTTAAATATAACATTTCAACCTCATAGCTATTTTTGTTCTTGAGATATTTTGTTCACAGAAAGACCATGTTGCGAGAACCACTTTTTTGGATTCACAAGAACTCAAAACCTGTATATCCATCTCCACATCGAATTTACGACATGAATCCAATACTTTCTCTCTCGGAAATTTTATTCGGGGGGGGAGGGTAGTTCTACTTTGTGACATAATATTTGTAATATTTGGGGTTTGTTTTTGTATGTGAATAACTGTGATAGGGGAGGGGGGACTAGAAAATCGTCAAAAAAAACGTTTCGTAATATGTGGACGACCCCTAATAAGTTGTCTTATGGCACATAATTAAAGACGATGGTCCGCCACAGGCGGGAGAGCAATCTAATTAATCTATTAATTATAAAAAAAAAAATAAAATAAGATGGAATTTTCTCTATCAACTCTCAAATAGACTGTAAATAAGTCAGTCAATATATTGTTTAAGATAGCAAATGATAGCGAGATGAGTTTGTGTTTGATTGGGCAAAAATGGCGCCCTCACTCGAACAGGACCTCCACACTTTCGCGGCGGGATATGTTATGGTAAATAAAGAAATATAAAACAAACAACATCTGTGGTATAGTGAAATTAACCATCTTTTAAATGAATCTTAGATTTGTAAATTTACAGATTACATGTATCCGAGGTTTACTTACGTCGGTAAAGCAAACCTTAGAATAGTCTTATGTTTAACATCAAATTGCAAAGAAAATTTTTATAGAGCATATTTGAATGATTGTACGTACATGATGAGGATTTCTCTCTCTCTGTATGTTTAGGAAGGAAGTACATTGAAATTTTTATTTTTTTTTTTTCAGTGCTATAAGCATAGCAACTAAATTTACTCAAACTTTCTCTTCGGAGGGCAGAATAAAATTTTTTTTTTAATCCCCTTTTTTTTAGCTAAAGTCTGAACTTTTGGGTTATTGAGTTAGCTAGAAACATAAACAAATAAATGAATAAATCCGAAACTATAAATATGTATGGTTCACGTCGGGTTGTCCCTTGAAGTAGTGACAAGCCTCTTTTTTTCTTAAGGCTTGTAATGAAAGAATATTCTGTCCAAGGGCTAATACACAGCGAGCGATCTTGTCTCTTGTTTAAATAAAATTAAAACTAAGTTCCCAATTCATTGGTTTGAAATTAAAGCGGTATGTTAATATTAATAGATATGATAAATACAGTAGCTAGCAAAGGCCCGATCCAGTTGCTCAAGCGTTGCTGTCTTGGTTGGCAGAGCGTGGTCAGAGACGTGGCCGTCCAGCAACTGCAACTTCGACTGTCGATTTCCAACACCTGCAGTTATTGCATCGGCTTCGACACTTCCTCCAGCTGGCGAGGGCCCCAGGTTGGCCCAGCTCCACACAAGTGAGTTGAGTTGAGTTGTTTCGATTTTTATCTTAACCAATTTTGCTGTTTTATTCCACTTTACTTTATATATGGTTATGCAATGGTGTGTCAAAAACCAAACATCGAGTTTTGGCAAAATCCCAAAATTAGCGCACCTTAATATTAATGTAAAAAAAAGATATATAGAATAAATAAAAATAACCAGACTTAGAGAAGAAAATTAAATCTAACTCTATGGAAATGTCATTAAATTGCTTGGGTTTTAGGAATATACAAACATCTTCATAGAAACACGCACTTGAAGTAAATAAACAGGGATCTATACCATCCAAATGAAATATGAATATGAAACTAAATATTAATTAAATTTTAAATTAACATATGCTTAGATACTTGTGAATATTTGAAATGGCGTTAGTGAATTTATAAAGCAAGCAAGGTTCTTTGAAATATTTGAATAATTAGTAAATAAATTGAAGACTGTTTTCTATCTTTGGCAAAAGAATGTACAGCATCTCTTCATATAATTTATTAACTTAATAAAAATAAATTCCTAGCTCCGATCCACTTTCGATATTTTTTATGGAAGTTTTCAGAACGATATTAAAATTATAATATCAATAAAAGTCAATAAATTGAAAAAGCTGGTGTGACTGGTCGCACTAGATTTTTTGTGCCAAATTTGACCAGTTGCAATTTCATAAATAAAAAGTAAAAAAGTCAATTGATTCAAAATTTCCACGGGCTCTGTGTATTTTAAAGGTGGAATTCCGAGCAACGCGACAGAGCTGCAGCGTCAATAGCGTCACTGCAGCCGCGACAGTGTTTTAGATAAGGACAATAGGTCGCGTTTGTTTACTGACGCCGGCGTCTGTGTCGCAATACTCGAATAGCCTTTCATTTATTTACACATGACATGTTGTGTCGCTCTGCCGCCGCGTCACTGTCGTGGCGTCAGTGACGCTCTGTCGCGTTGCTCGGAATTCCACCTTAAATGTTGACTGCTTGAAATAAACTATGGTTATTATTCAAAATTTTATTCACATATTTGGATATTTGAATTTTATACACAATAAAGAATCCTAAATAAATACAAAATTTCATAATTGAAATTTTTTTTTTTATGTGTAAAAAGCTCCAAAGGGGACCGACCCCCTTTTGAATCGAAATTAACATGGAGATGGATTTAACATTGACTCTATGGAAGAAAGAGCCGAAAAGTGAAATTGAAAAATCTGAAATCTTTCCTATGAAGTACAAGAGTAAAGTGTGCTTCAAACAATTTTCAGGAAAAATTTTACAAATATAATTTTTAAAGAGCATCTAAAAAATATACTTGTATTATGTAAATTAAAATTATATTTGTTCCCAAGCTTGTAATAATGAATAGCTAGCTGCCTGTTAGAAGAGAAGTTCAACTACTCAACGCAAGAGGCGCCACTAATCAAGAGTGCCTGGTAGTTATACAAAATCTTTCCAAAGAAGTTAATATCCTTGCCTATTTAATAGGAATGTGAGTTTGCGAATTTCTAAGATTTTTTTTCGAGGTGCAACTTTGTTTATATTTTTTTTTTTTTAAGAGAAAATTTTTATATTAGAGTGAGGTGGATAGCTGAGTAGATCTTGTAGTAAGGAAGAAAGAAAAGAGCGATTGCAGCTAGGTTTATTTCGTTTAATAATCACTTCAAGCCGACGTTTCGGTCAGATATACGACCATCATCAGGGCTACAATCAATAACAGAAAGGAGCGAGTGAGTTTACAGTCAAAAAAGAAATTTTGTTTTCTTACATCACATGCGCACCAAATTGACAATTAATTACAATAAAATTAATGATAAATTTAACAAACATAAGTTACATACAAGGTACACAAATAAAATAAAAATATATAACAACCTGAAGCGTGTCAACAAAATTCCCCAAAATGTCGAATGGCACAATCGTACAACTTATTTGTTGCCATTTAATAAGGACCAATAGGCTATGCGAGTCAAGGTTAGATTGACATGAGCTCTCTATGAAACAAATTTATATATTAAAAAAGGAGATATTATTTTTAGAATGCGTCATTCCGATGTAACATAGGTTACAATGGTGGAATGCCAGGATTGTAACCTATGTTACATCGGAATGACGCAACAATACCTGAACAAGAGAATGTGGCAACACAAAACTAATATTAAGAACAATGAGGTCCACGTCGCCCTAGCGGCTCATGCCATAGAAGAAGATCACAGTTTCGACTTTGACTCGGTCAAAATATTAGGTTTTGAGACAAACACATTTAAGAGATTGACACTGGAGTCAATTTATATTTTTAAAAATAATACCGTGAATTCAAAAAAAGGACTTTAAATCCACAATACTACTATATAGAAACATTTTGTAACAAATTGATTCTATTAAGGTCTTTTACGGCCAATATAAAATTCTATGTATAAAAATATAGTATTTTTAATCGAATGGATGAATCATTTAATCAAATGGATTTAGATAATTTTATTCTAAAAATAATATCTCCTTTTTTAATATATAAATTTGTTTCACAGAGAGCTCATGTCAATCTAACCTTGACTCGCATAGCCTAATGGTCCTTATTAAATGGCAACAAATAAGTTGTACGATTGTGCCATTCGACATTTTGGGGAATTTTGTTGACACGCTTCAGGTTGTTATATATTTTTATTTTATTTGTGTACCTTGTATGTAACTTATGTTTGTTAAATTTATCATTAATTTTATTGTAATTAATTGTCAATTTGGTGCGCATGTGATGTAAGAAAACAAAATTTCTTTTTTTGACTGTAAACTCACTCGCTCCTTTCTGTTATTGATTGTAGCCCTGATGATGGTCGTATATCTGACCGAAACGTCGGCTTGAAGTGATTATTAAACGAAATAAACCTAGCTGCAATCGCTCTTTTCTTTCTTCCTTACTACGAGAAAATTTTTCTGAGTGATTTTAGATCAAGGTATTTTAGATATTTAATAAAATAAATAAAAAAGCTAAAGACACATTCATCAAGATTTTTTTAGTCTTGAAACGTAAAGATACATAAAAATAATTGAGGAATTATTGTAAAACAAAATTGAAGGGCTGACTGAATGGCGGCAAGCTACAGCCGAGAAATTAAGAAAAAAAAAAAATTGAGGAATTAAATTTTTCACGATCTTTCTAAATTTTCCTTTACTATTATATATAATAGAAAAGGAAAGTAAAATGGAAGACCTGAGTGCTTTAATTATTAGTTATATCAGGTGTGACAAACTCACTGATACCCGGGCATTTTCATGGTAAGATTCACGCGAGCCACATCACATTTACAAATTAAATGAATTTAATGGTAATAATTAGGGCTATAAATCCTAATTTAAAATGACGTAAAATATTGTCCTACTTTCATTTAATTTCAGATTATCAAGAGTTTTTCAAAATTAATACGTCCCACCAAAATAGAATAACAAAATAATTTAGCTATACTCAATCTTATTGTTAGTTTAAGGCAGTGGTTCTTAACTAGGGGGTGCGAATCGATTTATATATCATTTTACTTTCTTTGTGCAATACGTAGATCAACAACTTGAAAATTTACAAATGTAAAAAAGTGATGTCTTTTTTTGGTAGACAGGTTTTAGGGAGTAAGTCCAAGGGATGTCGATTACTGAAAAGGTTAAGAACCGCTGTTCTAAGGGATACATCAGTGAAATAATTTTTCAAAAGTGTTTTTACGAGATTAGGCCTGTTATAAAAACTAACAAAAAAAAAAAAAAAAACTAACTTACACTTTTCTTTGATATAATGGAATAGATAAAGTAATATTTACTATGTAATTTTTCATTTCTGCGTATTTATTTTCCTTTATATTGTATAAAGGAGAATATTCCTCTCAGGTGTGATTCTTCAAAATTCCTCCGGGCTCAAAAGATAATATTTAAGCAAAATGATGACGGAGATGGAGGGAGTGGAGAATCGCTTGAGGAGGCGTCGATAAAACTTCTTTGAACAATCTGGGTTTATATATCCTTTATATTTTATCTTTTATATTTCTCGATTGTTACAGGGACGGCAGGAAACAATTCCATTTAATTAGCTCAATTTAATATCTAATAATTTTAATTAAATCTTATTCAAAAATTATATTTTATCGGAGAGTATTACTATTTGAGAATGTCTTTCAAAGAGTATTATTATGTAAATGGGGTTTAGAATAAACGTTGACACGTTTTAGTGAAGTGGAAATAAAATCGTTCAAGTTGCTTTGTATTCAAGAATAATACACCGTTATGGACTATTTTTTAATATAGTATAATTATTTAAGCGTATATTATAATTAAAATGTGGATTTATAGTTGGATTAAGAGTTGATAACTAAGAGAAAAGAAGATGCATCTAGTGATTTTTTCCATTTATAAAAATCACACTAGACTGGTGTTATGGTCTTTAGACCATCCTCAGAGCTTACGGGGTTTCAGTATACCGATAAGTACCCAATGCCCTGATGAGAATCATTGTGGCGAAAGTCCGAAATTCAACAATTCGAGAAAAAGCGTTTGAAAGTTTTATAAACATACACAGCCCCCGGGTTTGGCGTAGTAGGTAGCGCGCCTACCTCCTATACCAAACGTCGCGGGTTCGGACCGCAGGCAGTCCGATGATTTTATTTAAGCCATTTGGATACCAGATGGCTTAAATAGAAATGCCCCAATAGATATTTTCATTACAACGGTTATCGTCAAAGTCTTAAATGGCCGAAAAGACTGTGTGAATGTGTGTGTGAGTGTGAGTGTGAATGTGAATGTTTTTTATAAAAAAATAAATAAATAAATAAACATACACATTTAAATAGCCTGATAACAAATGAATTGGCCAGAATCAATAGCAAAGATTGGAAATATATTTTCGCCACTTTGGCACTCAAAAGAGAAGACGTTTTAACAACATTTGCTTTGCTTAACTCAAAAATTGAATTTTCTATCTATACCATATATTAATAGATAAGAGAAAGTAATAAATAGTGACGTAGCTAACTCTAAAAGAACAAAATTCAAAAAGGTGCCTTTAATTTACTTACTGTGTATATAAAAAGCTCCAAACAAGAAAATTCGATGTGTAGATACCACTAGATGATAATGATACACTCTTAAGGCAAAATGTTTCCTTCATTTGTATTATTAAATAAGTTTGTTTTTATTTAACCAAAATGAAAAAAATAACGTCAAGAAAATGCGTCATCTGAAAAATATGAAATTTGAAATAGTTTAGCTTATTTTATTTTAATATCAATAACTATTATATATGAAATTTACTTATAATCCGAAAAATTGAAAGATTTTTTTTTTGGGCCTCCTCCTCCCCTCATAGCCCACCAATCCTCACCAAAATTAAGTTACCTAAAAAAAAAATAAAATTAGTTTCCATATTTTGATTATATCACTTAATGAAAATTTACTTACTTTTGCATTAAAAATTAATCTTGAAGACTTCTTTTTTTATGTGCACTTCACTATACGTATTTATAAAATATATTTAAAAGATAAAGTTTTAAAAAATAGAAAAAATTTTAAAACGTTAAAATGAGTTCGCGCGAAGTTAAATATAAAAATGGAGCAGAAATTGTCAAATTTGATCATCTATCACAAGCTCAAATAAACAGTAGTGTACCTAACCCCCAAAGGGCAAATACCAAAAGGGGCGCCTTTAATTTGTATTTACTTACTATGTAAATTAAAAGATCCAAAACAACCAAATTCGATGAGTTGATATTAATAGATGATAATTCTCTTTAGCCAAGTTTCCTTCATTTGTATTAAAAAACGTCAAGAAGACAACTGAAAAATAAAAAATTTGAATTAGTTTATTTTAATATCAATTACTATTGTAAATAAAATTTACTTTTAATCCGAAAATCGGTGTTTTTTTTGGGCCTCCTCCTCCCCTCATAGCCCACCAATCCTCACCAAAATTAATTTACCTAAAAAAAAAAAAAAAAATTAATTTCCATATTTTGATTTTATCATTTAATGAAAATCTACTTACTTTTGTTTGCTCTAAAAATTAATCTTGAAGACTTCGTTTTCTTTAAAATAAAACAAAAACAAAATTCAGAAATAATTCAAGCAAAAACGAACAATTCTTTTTATTATTTGCATTAAAAAGAATATGCGAAATTTCAAAAATTGTGATTTATAATTTAAAAAACCGTAAGTCGGGTGTCTGAAGAAATCATATCAGTGAGAATGAACGTGATATTTTGGATTACGAGTAAACGAGAGACCAGGGGGCTGGAAGAGATCCTACCTAGCCTAATCAGAAATACGAACGAATTGTAATTGTATATACCCGGTCCCCACCATCAGATCGGCGGGGCCCTCGGGCCTGGCCCTGGCCTTAAGGGTATGCGTTATTTACATCCAGGCTACCCCTGGAAAAACGACATCCCTCCCTGACTCTCGTTTACCCATAGAGTCACCTCAAACCCAACCTCAAGGTACAAAAACATATCAGACTCTCTTTGCGTCATAAAAAGACGTCTTTTCGCAAACACTTGAACACTTGAGAACCTGGGCCTCAATCTTTCAATCAGATCTGACCTAATCTCCTTATGAATCGTTCATGGAACAAATCAACGAAAATATGATTCATTTTACCTCTCTGTTGGATCCTAAATACAAATACAATCAAGGGACCCTAACACAACGAACTGGCTAACGATTAGAGAAGGCACCTGAAGCTAATAACAACGACGAATTTCCAACAGAGTTGATTTCTTTACTATTAGCTTCATGAGGAGTAGCTGCAAGTTCAAAAATAAAATCCCTATCGTTGGCATGGTGCATCCCTCCCCACCTCCATAATTAATCTATTAAACTACAATTTAAGGTGTGAAAATGAAAATTTTAAACTATTATAGATCGAAAAGTAAATACATTTAAATTTGTATTCGTATATAAATCACACCTTAAGTTCTAGGTACCAAGTTGATGATGTCCCTCGAAGCAGGAGAGAGAGGCATCCTCTCCCCCGACGCAGGTGGGGAGGAAGTCTAATCTAATTTTTAATAAAATTAAAAAAAAAATTAAGTTAAATTTTTAGCAACAAATTTTTATAAAATTTTATATCAAAATTTTGAAAACTTTTTTAATGAAATCAAAATGTGTTTAATAAATTAGAAATGCAAATTTTAAAATGCAAATTAATTAAAAAAAGTGAAAATTATTTTATTTTTATATCAAATTTTTTAAAACTTTTTTATTGAAATTAAAATTTAATTAAGAATTTAGAAATAAAAATTTTAAAATGCAAATTAATTAAAAGTGAAAATTATTTTATTTTTAATTTGATCTATAAAACGATTATTTCTGCAAATTATCTATTTAAAAAAAAAATTATTGTTAAGTGATTTTAAAAAAGAGCTAATTCTATTTGGGTTCAGCTGAAAAAAAGCAACATCCTAATAAAAGCTAATCTAATCTACCCCTTCTTGCACCATGCATAATATACCTTTGTTCTGTTGACCCTCAGGAATCTGTAACAAAAAAAAAAATGAAATTAGAATAAGATCACTTATACATTTTTGGATTTATGTGTTTATGTTTAGAAAATAAAATATTCACCTCCTGGGGGGTTGACGGTCGCCCGAAGCTCCTTGGCACTCGTAGAGCTGATCCATCGAAGCTCGTTGCACTCGTAGAGCTGATCCAGTTGATTGCACTAGTTAAACACTGAACACTGAACACTTAACACTGATCACAATTGCACTGGAGAAACCCAACCCTGCAAAAGAAAAATTGTTTAAGAATCTATCCCTTAGAGTTCCAGCAATCTAGTGAAAAAAATGTTACTTACCAAAATATAGAAATTGTCGGAATCCTGGGCCGGAGAGACACGGCCCTGTAGCAATGTCAAGCCCTCTCTGCATCACTAAAGGCGATGCTTTGTCTGAACTTGAAGCAGACAATCGTAGCAGGTAAAACTAGAAAGAAAAAAAAGAAAGAGAATTAGGAAGAGTTTTCCACTCATACATAGCCCTATATATATAGGCTTTACATATACAGTTATATAATTATATATATATAATAGATAATTTAGTTGATAT
Organism: Euborellia annulipes; assembly: GCA_023213315.1. Taxonomy (NCBI): domain Eukaryota; kingdom Metazoa; phylum Arthropoda; class Insecta; order Dermaptera; family Anisolabididae; genus Euborellia; species Euborellia annulipes. Next base: position 76,895 of record JAKCPI010002778.1, read on the forward strand.
TTTTCGAATATTTGGCATAATTGGGACAAAAAACGCTAAAAATATTCTTAGCCTCCAAATTTGGGATTGTGTCCTAGATTGTTCTCTATAAGAGTGTAAAAAAAATTTCAGCTCAGCTCTGAATCACAATTGGTCTGGAGTCCCACAAATTTGCAAAACGGAACATCTTTAAGAATGTTTTTTTCTTGCACCATAATATAAAAATATGAAATAAGAAAATCGAGTGGAAAATAAATTTTAGAGAGAGGGGGTAGGGCCGATACAATTTTCTGAGGTCTGGAATACCATTTTTCAATTATTTACCTTCTTGAGATTCGTCATTTTAACTTTTATTAAAGTTGAGTGAAAGATCAATTATAGGGGTGGAACGTACCCCCTGGTATGCCCGATAGAATTTGCTGAGGTCTGGATTACCAATTATTTACACCCTAGAGAATCGTCTTTTTAAAATATTAAAATCGAGTGAAAGATCAATTTCAGAGGGGGACGTCCCCCCTGGTGCGCCCGATACAACATTCTGAGGTCTGGGATACCATTTTACTTTCTCTTACCTATGTATATATATAATATATATATAGAGAGAAAGTATTGGATTCATGTCAAAAATTCGATGTCGAGATTTTGATGGATCTTCACGTTTTGAGGTCCCCTGAATCCAAAAAACTGGTTTTCGCGACATGGTCTGTCTGTGTGTGTGTCTGTGTGTCTGTGTGTGTGTCTGTGAACAAGATATCTCAAGAACGAAAAGAGCTAGGAAGTTGAAATTTGATATTTAAGTTAGGCACCCCCATGGGACCTGACACGAAGCTTTTGAACAAAATCGACCAAAAAGTACTAGCACTTTACTGATTCACTTTTTCAGTTTTTTTCGATTTTCTCAAAATTTGCTCCAACGATTTTTTTTAAATTCAAAAATCAATTATTTTTTAGATTCTCTATAAAATGTATATTCTCATTTTGTGATTGAAATCTTCTGAAGACCACTTTACTCTTGTACTCCATAGAAAAGATAGGAGAAATGGTTGCCATGGTATCAAAATATAAATATTTTCCCATACTTATAAATTTTACATCTTGAATTCAATTGTACCCTACTGTCGGAAACTAAATACATGTCGACACAAAAAATCTGGTGTGACAAGCACAGTACACAACTTTCGATTACCGAAGGTAAGAGAAAGTTGTGCTGAGCGCCAGTCACACCAGATTTTTTAATTATTTACACCCTAGAGAATCGTCTTTTTAAAATTTATTAAAATCGAGGGAAAGATCAATTTCAGAGGGGGACGTCCCCCCCTGGTGCGCCCGATACAACATTCTGAGGTCTGGGATACCATTTTTTAATTATTTACACCCTAGAGAATCGTCTTTTTAAAATTTATTAAAATCGAGGGAAAGATCAATTTCAGAGGGGGACGTCCCCCCTGGTGCGCCCGATACAACATTCTGAGGTCTGGGATACCATTTTTCAATTATTTACACCCTAGAGCAGCGTTTCCCAACCTTTTGAAGTCCACGGCACCCCAAAGGTGCGTTGGGAATAATATTACACACTAGCGGCACCCTTCCTTTTTTTCACCTATCAAAACGAAATTTTTTCCGCCCTGGGGCAAATTTTTTTCCCTTGCATGAAAATCATTTGACCATTTTTTTGGCAAAGCTTAATTTTTTCCGACCTATGGAAAATTTTGCCTCTTCCATTTTAATCATTTGAACTCAAAACTTTATTAATTTTTCCTCCTCTTTATTTTTATTTTTTTTATCTATATATCTCACGACACCCCTTAGGCATTCTCGCGGCACCCTTGGGTGCCGGGGGGCACACCGGTTGGGAACCACTGCCCTAGAGAATCGTCATTTTAAAGTTTATTAAAATCGAGTGAATAAAGATAAATTTTAGGAGGGGACGTCCCCCCTGGTGCGCCCGATAGAACATTCTGAGGTCTTGGATACCATTTTTCAATTATTTACACCCTAGAGAATCGTCATTTTAAAATTTATTAAAATCGAGTGAAAGATCAATTTCAGAGGGGGACGTCATCCCTGGTACGCCCGATAGAACCTTCTGCGGTCTGGGGTACCATTTTTCAATTATTACTACTCTCTAAAGTCTGGTCTTAGATGCCGAAATATTTTTTAAAAAAATAGTAAAAATATTCCATTGTGAAAAAAGTTATTAAGCTCAGAGTAAATTTAGAAAAATAAAAAGTAACTTGAATCGCATTTGTTTAAATAAGAGCAATTGATTGATTGGAATTTAAAAAAAATAATTGAATTATTAAGATGAAGATATGAATTTATAAAAATATCTAAATTAAAAGAAATGTTGATAAGGAAATAAAACTATCTAATAAAATTTCCTAAACGCTGTTCATTTTATTTTGATAAAAATAATAATAAATTTCTATTAAGGTAATGAATAATTGAAAAGAATGAGCGTTTTTAGAATGTCTTTTATGGAAATATAATGCAAAAGACCCTAGAAATTAAACAAGTTGAGACCTGCAGGTGAAAATGAAAGATTTTCAAACAAAATTAATGCCTTTCTTAAATAAAAAAAAAAGTTTGGTTTGACGAACAGACAAAGAATACTATCGTAATACTTGGCAATTATTTATAAGCTTAGAGTAGATTAGTTAACAGAAATTTAAACAAAATTAAAAAAAATAAATAAATTTTTATGCAGATTAGATTTAAATTTCTACCTATAGGCCTAATCAGTACCCCTTTGGCAAGCAACACTAAGCATTTGTACAAAATCGGCCAAAACTTTGTTGATTTACTTTTTCGTTTTTCTCAGTTAACTTGTTTTGGAGATCTATTCGTATAATTATTCAAAAAATATGATTCAATTTTTTACAAGTTAGGCCTACTGATGGACCAAGTTATCCCAGAAGTTGGGCTCGATATCTCTGTGAATTATTGTGCATTCATTTCATTTCAAAATTAAAACGTTCCACCATTCAAATATTATTTAAATATAAGACATTCATATAGCCCTATATTATAATATATGAACAAGTATGATCGAGACTATAGGCATAGAATAAGGAGAATGCCTTTCACTTTCAAGTACTATATTCATTTAGAATTAATTATACATCTCAGTATTTTACAAAATATTCATTTCTTTAATTAGTAATTTCGAATTATATTAGCGAGGGCGAGAGAGATTAATTAAAGACAAAATGGACCAACGAGAGAAAAGAACTCGAAGCATGCATGTTTGAAATGTCATATGAAAGAATATGTCTTTAAAAAAATGGATAAAATAAAATATCCACATGTGAAATTGCCAATAAGTAAGGGAGCAAAAAAAATTAACCGATTGCATGCAATCATATATGGTTCAAAAAAGTATTGAGGAATTGTTAAATTTTTATGTTATTTATAAAGATTATATGTTTAAAGTGAATAATAAATAAATAATAAGTAATATTGAATCGAAATACCTAAGCAAAACGAATGAGAAAGGAGAGAGAACGGCGGAGCCTGCTGGCTGGCGTCATGGCTGCCGGTCAAATGAGAGCGTTTCGGTTTCCTGAGAGAAACGAGCGCAGAGACATTGCTAGTCAAGAATCCCCACTCTACTGATCGGGTCAAGCGTCTTGGCTTCCCTTGAAAGAAGGTGTACAACGGCGCCAAAGAATACAGCCCCGTGATTGGTTAATTAGTGAGGAGTGGGGAATCGACTGCAGAGAGAGAGAGAGAGAGAGAGAAAGATTGAAAGAGAAGGTGGGGAGGGGAGGTCTCCCACCCAACCTTTTTAAATTATATTAATAGTTAGAATATGAGGGAGGAGTGGAAGATTCCATTTTATTATTTAAATAAAAGGGGAGTCAGGTAGTGAATAAAGAGCAGATCTTTTCTATTATTTCAATAAATATTAAGAACTACTAAGCAATAGGATATATGAAGACGTTCCTTATAGTAATTAATATTTTCTCTGTAATACGCATTATAGGGCAATTAATAATTATAAATTCAGGAAAATGGAAAGGGAGATTTCAAACGAAATTGAAACTTTTATAACTCGTGTTTTTTTTTTTTTTTTTTTTTTTTTTTTATTTCGCCCGTTTAACCACACGCCATTGGGCCCAAACGAACTCGTGAGTTTAAGAAAGTAAAAATTGGGTATCCCAAATTCTCTCTCTTAATAAATGCAATTCAACTCTCTTTCTCTATAAATTCTTTTATTTCAATTCTGGCACCCACTGGCCCTCGGGCTTGGCGTAGTTGGTAGCGCAAAAAACGAACATCTTTTATAATCTCTCTCTCTTTCTCTTATCAAATTGGAAAGAAAATTTCTATTTATATCAAATGAAAAAAATATTTATATTGATATTACATATAAAAAATCTGAGCAAAAACAAATAAATCTCTTAAATTAAGGGACTAAAAATTCGCTATCTAATATTTAATTCGATCAAGTGATAAAAAACAATTTTTAGAAGTATGCAGTAACACAGAGATAGAGGTCTCGCGTCTTGTTTTACGGATTAGAGTTTCGATTCAAGTCCTGAGCAATAAAATTTTTCTAAAGCATATTTATTGGCTATCAATTCTAATTAACTAAACGGGTAAAATAAAAAAAATTCTAATTATATTTTTAAAAATCTGGTGTAACTGGCGCACAGCACACAACTTTCTCTTACCTTCGGTAATCGAAAGTTGTGTACTGTGCTTGTCACACCAGATTTTTTGTGTCGACATGTATTTAGTTCCCGACAGTAGGGTACATTCGATTTTCAAGATGTACAATTTATAAGAATGGGAAAATATTTATATTTTGTTACCAAGGCAACCATTTCTTCTATCTTTTCTATGGAGTACAAGAGTAAAGTGGTCTTCAGAAGATTTCAATCACAAAATGAGAATATACATTTTATAGCGAATCTAAAAAATAATTGATTTTTGAATTTTAAAAAAAATCGTTGGAGCAAATTTAGAGAAAATCGAAAAAAACTGAAAAAGTGCATCAGTAAAGTACTAGTACTCTTTGGCCGATTTTGTTCAAAAGCTTCGTGTCACGTCCCATGGGGGTGCCTAACTTAAATATACAATTTCAACCTCCTAGTTTCAAATGCTATAATTAATAGTATTTTTTATTAAATATGTCCTAAAAAAATTTATATTTAATGTTACTTGCAAAATTGACAAAAAAAATTATATATAAATCCAATGAAAAAAAAAAAAAACTTTAATGTTAATTTTCTCAAATCTCGGTAGCTGGAGCTTGACACACTAATGCGTAACAGGGTCCATTTATTCAAAATCTATAATTATATGGTAGTGCCAGTATTTAACTCAGTGGCGTACCGAGGGGGGCGAGGGGGCGGTCCGCCCCAGGCCCCGAGCCGGCATAGGCCCCCATATATTTATAAAAAAATCTGGTGTGACTGGCGCACAGCACACAACTTTCTCTTACCTTCGGTAATCGAAAGTTGTGTACTGTGCTTGTCACACCAGATTTTTTGTGTCGACATGTATTTAGTTTCCGACAGTACGGTACATTCGATTTTCAAGATGTAAAATTTATAAGTATGGGAAAATATTTATATTTTGTTACCATGGCAACCATTTCTCCTATCTTTTCTATGGAGAACAAGAGTAAAGTGGTCTTCAGAAGATTTCAATCACAAAATGAGAATATACATTTTAAAGAGCATCTAAAAAATAATTGATTTTTGAATTTTAAAAAAAATCGTTGGAGCAAATTTTGAGAAAATCGAAAAAAACTGAAAAAGTGCATCAGTAAAGTACTAGTACTCTTTGGTCGATTTTGGTCAAAAGCTTCGTGTCAGGTCCCATGGGGGTGCCTAACTTAAATATAAAATTTCAACCTCCTAGCTCTTTTCGTTCTTGAGATATTTTGTTCACAGACACACACACACACACACACACGACACACAGACAGACCATGTCGCGAAAACCACTTTTTTGGATTCAGGGGACCTCAAAACGTGAAGATCCATCAAAATCTCGACATCGAATTTTTGACATGAATCCAATACTTTCTCTCTATATATATATTACATATATACAGAGGTAAGAGAAAGTAGAAATTTAATGAAAATTTCCCTTTGAGAGGCCCCGGGGCCCTCAGGGCTCAAGTAAAAATGGGAAAATTTAGATAAAAAAAAAAAAATTTAATGAAAATTTCTCTTTGAGAGGCCCCGGGGCCCTTAGGGCTCAAGTAAAAACAAAATTTAATGAAAATTTCCCTTTGAGAGGCCCCGGGGCCCTCAGGGCTCAAGTAAAAATGGAAAAATTTAGATAAAAAAAAGAAAATTTAATGAAAATTTCCCTTTGAGAGGCCCCGGGGCCCTCAAGGCTCAAGTAAAAACAAAATTTAATGAAAATTTCTCTTTGAGAGGCCCCGGGGCCCTCAGGGCTCAAGTAAAAACAAAATTTAATCAAAATTTCCCTTTGAGAGGCCCCGGGGCCCTTGGGGTTCAGGGATATACGGTATTTTAAAAATATTTTTGTGTATGGAGGAGAAGGATATTTAAAGATGAGCAGCCCCCCCCAAAAAAAAAATTCAATATAAGGCCCCCGCTTCTAGTGCCGCCCCAGGCCCCCAACTGCCTCGGTACGCCTCTGATTTAACTAACTGAAGATTATTAAATTTTTTAATATATTTGCCATGGTAACAAAATATAAATATTTTTCTATGTTTATAAATTTTATATCACGAATTTAAATATTGATAAATATTTATTGTAAAAAAAAAAACTCACGTGTGCCAAGCACAAACACAACTTCCAACCGAAGGTAAGAGAGATTTGTGTGCTGTGCGGCTAGTCACACCAGATTTTTTAAATAATAAATAAATATTAAAATTAAATAATCTTCAGTTAGTTAAATTGAAGAGCTTCAAAGATTTTAAATAATATTAGACAAGCGGTTTCCAACCTTTATTTACCTTCCGGAAATAGGAAAGAAGAGATTAATTCCTTTGTTTATATCTTGAATTCTAATATATCGACGGAAAAAAAATATATGTGGACACAAAAAATCTAGTGTGACACAACTTTTTATCACCGAGTGTAAGCGAAAGCTGTGTGCTGTGCGACAAATCACACCAGATTAAATGTATGTGTTTGTGTAAAAGATAGGAAAAAAAAGTATAAGAATATTTGTTTTTAAATCCATAAGAATCTTTCAAAGATAAAAAAGATAAAAAATCTGGTGAGACTGGTCGCACAGGACACAAGTTTATCTTACCAAAGGCCACACCTGATTTTTTGTGTCGACATATATTTAGTTTCCGCCAATATATTAAAATTCAAAATAGAAAAAATCTGGTGTGGCTGGCGCACAGCCCCCTAAGGGGGTGCCTAACTTAGATAGAATATTTCAATCTCCTAGCTCTTATCGTTGTTGAGATTTTTTCACACAGACAGACCAATTTGCGGGACCCTTTTTTTTGGACTCAGGGGACGTTAAAGCGTGTATATCCATTAAAATCTCGACATCGAATTTTTAACAAGATCGCCAAACTAAATTTATTTCATATATAGGTTAAGAGAAAGTAAAACGAATGCTAAAAGAAATTTTCAAACAAAATAATTTACTTATATTAGGTTTCAAATCGAAAAAAAGCCAAAAATAAAATTTTAATTTCCATATGTATATATTTATGTAGGCCTACAAGCTTTTCTACCATGTTTGAGTGTGTGTGTGTAGAATTGGTAATCACTAAAAAAAAAAAATTAAAAATAAAATATTAAATGTTTTAATGAAAAAAGCAAATGGATTTAAAATAAAATAATTGAAAAAAAAAAAAAAAAAAAAAAAAATTAAAGATGAATTAATATCGAAAAAGATCTGTGGCTGTAGGCTTAATGATGATGGAGTCATGAAAAAAACAAGACGAATGCAGCCAAATATTATTTTATTTCAAATCTCGCCAGCCGGCTCTGAAGATGGCCTAGACCTCGGGCCGAAACGTCAGCCGTGAGGGCGAGATTTGAAATAAAATAATATTTGGCTGCATTCGTCTTATTTTTTTCATGACTCCATCATCGATGAATTAATATATAATTTAAGGGAGTGCATTGAACGAAGTGGGGCGATTTATATCAAAAACTATTCATTAACAAACCAAATGGGAATTAAATAAATACACTAAACGAATGATGGGCCGATAAGTTTAGAGGCTCGACTTGTACTTCCCTAGAGCAGGCCTAGGTCTCTGCACAACTTAACTTAAAGAGTAAAAATTATTCCCATTTATATTTCACAGAGATATTTTTTATTGAAATCCTAAATTGGTAAAAGTCTTGACCTTCCTCGACGGTGACATGTTTGCCGAAGGTGACTAAGGGACACTGGCTAGGCCCAAAGCCCGCTGAAGGCGGGTCTTGCAGCTAGTTTCATATAAAATATTTCACTTTTTAATGTCACACAAAAAGATGAACCCCAGGCTTTGAAAATTACTGATTTTAATATGAAATTAAACAGTGAAATAGAATTTATTTTTTCAATTAAAAAAAAAAAAAATTTAATTACTAATTATGATAGAAAAGCATGGGGTGGGGGAGGAGAGAGAAAAAGAGAACGGGCTTCATTTAATTAAAGAAAAAATGTTAATAATAGAGATTAATAAAGAATATTTGTTTTTAAATTTTATCTATTAAAAAAAATAATATTTTAGTTTATTAGAAGGGGGTGATTTACACCCTCTCACTCCTTGGGTGTCATACTTTATCAGAGTGTTATAATTACAAATTGGATAATATTATGAGTTTATTAAAAAGAGAAAAAAAAATGAAAATATACTAAATATGTAATATTGCGATCATATCAAAAATTCGACGTCGAGGATATATACTCGTTTTGAGGGTCCCTAATTCCAAAAAAAAAAGTGGGTCCCTCAAAATGCTCAGTAGGGATGTTTGTTTATTCAAATCTATTTCGACACAAAAAAAAATCTTGCAAACAAATACAGAATGCAACTTTAAAGTAAGATAAAGTTGTGTACTGTGCAATCACTCACACCAGATTACTTTTCTCCCTCACTGAAAAACTCCTCTGGATCCGCCCTTGTTAAGGGGAGGGAGAGAGAACATACCCCAATTGATTGGAGGAAAGAATTTTATAAAAAATATAATTTTTATTTTGAAATTTTATTTAGAAGGGGTGGATTACACCCTCTCTCATCCTTCTTTATTAAATACCTTAATAATTAGATGATCAAACCTGGAGTCGTGAATTTGGGGGGTGAACGAACGTCGTTTTTGCACAAATAACAAAGAAATAGACGAAATTTAAGAATTTAATTTTTCAATTTAAAAAAATATTTAATTACTAATTATAATAGAAAAGTTAAAGTTTTTGTTAAGAAAAGAATGGGGTGAGGGAGGAGAGAGAGAAAAAGAGAACGGGCTTCATATAATTAAAGAAAAAATGTTAATAATAGTGAATTAATTAATAAGTTTTGTTTTTAAATTTTATCTATTAAAAAAAATAATATTTTAGTTTATTAGAAGGGGGTGATTTACACCCTCTCACCCCCTGGGTGTCATACTTTATCAGAGTGTTATAATTACAAATTGGATATTATTATGAGTTTATTAAAAAGAGAGAAAAAAAAGTGGAAATATAAATAATTATAAAATGTTAGTTAATCCGTTATGCAAATGAGATAAGGAAATATTCAATACCTTAATGATAAGATGACCAAACGAGCAGGTGGATGAACGTCTTATTTGCACAAATAACACAACACAATATAAAAAAGAAACTGAACACACGCGAGAGACGAACGGAGTGATTCATGACACGACCCGAATTCAACTAGAGACAGGCAGGCTGCAGGCTAGCAAGCATAGAGAGATAATTGCATTGTTCTCTGAGCGCCCAAGAAATAAAATTATCAAATAGATTCTCTTTTTATAAAAATACTTTTCATTTGAAAACAAACTAACGGGGATTTATTCTGTTGGGAATAAAATTGAAATCTCTTTAATAAATAACTATTAAAAGACTCACTTCTTTTATACACCCCCAAAACTCACCCTCTTTAAAATAAAATACTTCTAAGCGTAATTTTTTGTATTTATTCATTTATTAGGGATCTATTCGAAGTGAAATAATTTTTAAAAGACTTATTTAATTAATCCACCCCCAAAACTCACCCTCTTTAAAATAAAATACTTCTAAGCGTAATTTTTTGTATTTATTTATTTATTTGGGATCTATTCGAAGTGAAATAATTTTTAAAAGACTTATTTAATTAATCCACCCCCAAAACTCACCCTCTTTAAAATAAAATACTTCTAAGCGTAATTTTTTGTATTTATTTATTTATTAGGGATCTATTCGAAGTGAAATAATTTTTAAAAGACTTATTTAATTAATCCACCCCCAAAACTCACCCTCTTTAAAATAAAATACTTCTAAGCGTAATTTTTTGTATTTATTCATTTATTTGGGATCTATTCGAAGTGAAATAATTTTTAAAAGACTTATTTAATTAATCCACCCCCAAAACTCACCCTCTTTAAAATAAAATACTTCTAAGCGTAATTTTTTGTATTTATTTATTTATTAGGGATCTATTCGAAGTGAAATAATTTTTAAAAGACTTATTTAATTAATCCACCCCCAAAACTCACCCTCTTTAAAATAAAATACTTCTAAGCGTAATTTTTTGTATTTATTTATTTATTTGGGATCTATTCGAAGTGAAATAATTTTTAAAAGACTTATTTAATTAATCCACCCCCAAAACTCACCCTCTTTAAAATAAAATACTTCTAAGCATAATTTTTTCTATTTATTTATTTATTAGGGATCTATTCGAAGTGAAATGATTTTTAAAAGACTTATTTTTACAAAAAAAAAAAAACGAAATTTCCTGTGTTATTTAAATGGGAAATCGAAAATATCAATGAGCCACCTCTTAATATTAATATTATGAGCTCAGGTCTACACAGAATTTTTTTTTCATCATTTCGAATGAGATTTTCATAGTAACTAAGGAAAAAAAATTTTTTTTTTGGCCTACCCTAATATATATAGCTAAATATTTTTCGAGATCTATATATTTGAATAAGATAATAGTATTCAAAATACCCCGATTCTGACTAAACAAGTCATAGATATATTTAAAAGGATGTTTGGCCTCACCAATAAAAAACACAGTCTCGTTAAAAATATCTAATATATTCATAAATAATTTTTATCGTGTAGGTCTAAAATCTTATATAGTCTAAGTTGCCGAAAAGACTGTGTGCTTCTGTGTCTGACAAAGAGTGTGAGTGTGGAATGGGAAAAAAGTGTGTTAAAAAAAAACCTTAATAAAATAATTCTTAAAGTTATTTTTTCATCAATTTCCTCCGTTCAATTAAAATTGCAATAAATTGAAAAAATCTGGTGTGACAATCACAGTACACAACTTTCGATTACCGAAGATAAGAGACTCTTACCTTCGGTAATCGAAAGTTGTGTTCTGTGCTTGTCACACCAGATTTTTTGTGTCGACATGTATTTAGTTTCCGACAGTAGGGTACAATTGAATTCAAGATGTAAAATTTATAAGTATGGCAAAATATTTATATTTTGTTACCATGGCAACCATTTCTCCTATCTTTTCTATGGAGTACAAGAGTAAAGTGGTCTTCAGAAGATTTCAATCACAAAATGAGAATATACATTTTATTGAAGATCTAAAAAATAATTGATTTTTGAATTTAAAAAAAAATCGTTGGAGCAAATTTAGAGAAAATCGAAAAAAACTGAAAAAGTGCATCAGTAAAGTACTAGTACTCTTTGGTCGATTTTGTTCAAAAGCTTCGTGTCACGTCTCATGGGGGTGCCTAACTTAAATATAAAATTTCAACCTCCTAGCTCTTTTCGTTCTTGAGATATTTTGTTCACAGACAGAACACACACACACACACACACACACACAGACAGACCATGCCGCGAAAACCACTTTTTTGGATTCAGGGGACCTCAAAACGTGAAGATCCATCAAAATCTCGACATCGAATTTTTGACATGAAACCAATACTTTCTCTCTCTATATATTAACATATATATAGAGGTAAGAGAAAGTAAAAATCGTCAAAATCAAACACATAGTTCAGTCAAATTATATGGTCACATTAAAAAAATGGCTTCAAATAATACTGATAAAAAAAATTGAAAAAAATATTTTCCTGATTTACTGTTATGTAAGGCTGACACCGAAGAGACAAAACACAATCGGACATGATTCGACATCATCGAACAAAATGTTTTGTCTGAAAACGTTTTTGCTCGTTCGGTGAGCAAAACGTTTTGCTCGTGGACAAAACATTTTGATCAAAAACGTTTTGGCTAGATCGGTGTGCGTTCAGCCTTAAGGAACAAAGGAGATCCAATTTTTATTTTGTTTGGAAAAAAAATCTGGTGTGACTGGTCGCACAGCAGACAACTTTCTCTTACCTTAGGTAATCGAAAGTTGTGCCAGTCCTTGTCACACCAGAATTTTAGTGTTGACATATTTAGTTTCTGACAGTACGGTACATTTGAATTCAGATGTAAAATTTATAAGTATGGGAAAATATTTATATTTTGTTACCATGACAACCTTTTTCTCCTATCTTTGATATGAAGTACAAGAGTAAAGTGTTCTTCAGAAGATTTAAATGAGAATATACATTTTAAAGAGTAACTAAAAAATAATTGATTTTTGAATTTTAATCAAAATCGTTGGAGCAAATTTTGAGAAAATCGAAAAAACTAAAAAGTAAAGTACTAGTAGTCTTTGGTCGATTTTTTTTAAAGCTTCGTGTCACGTGCCAGGGGGTTAAATATAAAATTTCAACTTCCTAGATATTTTCATTTTTGAGAAATTTTGTTCACAGACCATGTTGCAAAAACCACATTTTTTGATTCAGGGAACCTCAAAACGTATATATTCATCAAAATCTCGACATCGAATTTTTTATATGAATCCAATACTTTCTCTCTCAATATATTAACATATATAGGTAAGAGAAAGTAAAAAATTTATTGTAAATAGATAGTAAAAAAATAATTCTAAACAACTGGGAGGTGAAACTGAAAATATAGACAAGTCTATATTTATTTAAATCTGATCACATCATTATTCATGTTATTTAATAATAATTCTATATTATGGGGAGTGTAGGGGGATGGTCAGATTTTAAAGCCTTAAAGCCACCAAGCAATCAAAAGCCTGCACTTGGAAATTTAAATTATTAATAAATATTTAATTTAAATTTTTGTTAATAAGATTTTTATTTTCAACCCTTAAACAACCCCTCCATAAATAAATGAATCGAATACTTCCTCTCTATATATTACATATACAGTGTGAGTGAAAGTAAAAATGTTAACAAAGATATAAACTAAAAAGATTTTAATGTCTAAATAAAGAAAAATAAAAAAATATTTTTTATAGAAACTCATATTTTCCCCTCCCCCCTTCCTCCCCTGCCCTTGATGACATAGATAAAATGCTTAATAATTAATTCAATACTCGAAAAATTCCAAGATAATTTTAAAATCGGATTTTTTATAATTTTTTTTTTATTAATTAGGCCTACCTTTAATATTAAGATGCTCCAAGGGGTGAGAAGGCTGTTGATATGATCGGGGTGAGTTGTATTATTAGTCACTTTAAAATAAATCCACGCACTAGAGTAAGAAAGACGGGAGCTTCGCGCAAGGCATGGCCTGACTCGACTGGACTGAGTCACTCTCTCTTGAAAAGGAAAAAAATAAATAAATATTACAATTCCCATTTGAATAAAAGAAAAAAAAATACTTTTTACACTCATCTTACATTATTTTTAGATTGAAAAAAATATCAAAAGACGATTTAAAATAATATAAATTCTCTCTTAAATATTTCCGACCATAAACAATAAATGGACCCTGTTACGCATTAGTGTGTCAAGCGCCAGGTACCGAGATTTGAGAAAATTAACATTAGGTCTAAAGTTTTTCTGATTTACATTTTTTTTACTTTCTCTTACCTCTATATATATATATGTTAATATATATAGAGAGAGAAAGTATTGGATTCATGTCAAAAATTCGATGTCGAGATTTTGATGGATATACACGTTTTGAGGTCCCCTGAATCCAAAAAAGTGGTTTTCGCGACATGGTCTGTCTGTGAACAAAATATCTCAAGAACGGAAAGAGCTAGGAGGTTGAAATTTTATATTTAAGTTAGGCACCCTCATGGGACGTGACACGAATCTTTTGAACGAAATCGGCCAAAGAGTACTAGCACTTTACTGATGTAATTTTTCAGTTTTTTTCGATTTTCTCAAAATTCTGTTCAACGATTTTGATTAAAATTCAAAAATCAATTATTTTTTAGATGCTCTTTAAAATATATATTCTCATTTTGCCATTGAAATCTTCTGAAGACCACTTTACTCTTGTACTTCCTATCAAAGATAGAAAAAATTCCCATGTTTAAGAATTTTACCTCTTGAATTCTAATAGGGGAGGGTATATATGTATATCGGTGGAAAGTAAATATATTTTGACACAAAAAAATCTAGTGCGACCAGTCACACCAGATTTTTTAATAAAAATTAAAAAATTTCCAAAAAAATAAATAAACACAAGACTTTTGTTCCTAATTTCACCCCTTAGTTAAGCCTTATACCGAACTTTGAGTCTTAGCTAGTTTACTATCTGGGCTCTTATTTAATTATTTTATTAGCTTAACTAGATGTGAAAAGACTCGAAAGTCATAATCAACTAGCTTATCCGAAGGATAGCTAGTTAATTAGAAGTGAGGTCACCGGCACTTGGTGTTTAGAGGTTGAATAATTATCAACAATCACCCCATAGTGCTCTTTCCCTAATTCCCCCTCACGACGGCTCTATTCGGGACATACAGCTGTATATCAGGTATATACCACCCCAACGATAATTGATTAAAAATTTTTAATTAATGAAAATTTATATAGTATAATTTTAGTGGATAATTATACACTAGCCGTATAAATTAATATGTTTAATTAATTATGTATTCGACTCATCCTCCTCTGCCCTAGGCATCCCAATGGCTGCGCTTTATAGGCAGTACTTGAGGCCTCTCACCCTTTCCATGTGGTTCATCTGGGAATGACCTGTTCGCAAGGCTTCCCCTCTATTTTCATTTAATTAATTAAAAATGGCAAACGCTCATTAATATAATGGAAAAAACAAATAATCCTTAAAAGATTAAATTATTTCAATTTGTATTAATTTAACACTAGTACTCTGAATTCATTAAAAAAAAAATAAAACTTGTAATACTATTATTGTTTAAGATGATTTAAAAAAAGTTTCTTTTACTTAAAATAAAGTAATTTTTTTACCAGATATTTTACCATCCGTATTAAAAGTTGATTAGGATTTTTAGGTTGGTTAATATATTGATTCAGCCAATCGTAAGGGTTCTAAAATCTTTAAACCTTCTCTAGAAGCGCTTCCAAACTTTTGATACGGATATTAGATATATCATTCTAACTCTCAAAGGTATTTGCCAAAAGGGGACTATCAATTCGCTAATTTATCTCCGATGGTGTATTATGCCTTTTAGCCTAAATTATTTCTCTCCTGAGAAATATTAGTATTTATTTTATAAATTGTA
Source organism: Euborellia annulipes (assembly GCA_023213315.1). NCBI lineage: Eukaryota > Metazoa > Arthropoda > Insecta > Dermaptera > Anisolabididae > Euborellia > Euborellia annulipes. The sequence continues at coordinate 92,514 of JAKCPI010002778.1, forward strand.
TAATCTAATGTGACCATGGGGGGGGGGGGGGGGGGGGGGGGGGGGGGGGGGGGGGGGGGGGGGGGGGGAAAATTTAATGAAAGTGGTACTGTCACACCACATTTTTCTATGCTATGTAGGCTTACGTATTTACGTCATAATCCTTATTAACCTAACAAACCTCTCTTATGAAATCAAAACAGTGGCTTTGAATAAAGCCAGAGGCTAATGTGCTAGCAGAGTGGATTAAAGATTATTGAAACAAGATTTCAAGAAGAATTAGATTATCGAAAATTCATTGTTTTTAGGATAGTGAGAGAGCCTCTTCCCAAGTTTAGTTAGAAAATAAGTTGAAAGGTGACCGAAGTGTGAAAAATTTTTTATCATGATTAGTTGAATATTGAGTCTTTATGTTTAAATTTCCCTTAAGCGTCTCGGGGGAGATTCCAGCCACAATTTTGAAACTATCGACCTCAAATTTTTTTTAAGTTAAAGCTATTTAAAATATCTAAAACTTATACAAGCCCTTTTTTTGGATTTTCGAAAAAATAAATTTTTTTTTTAGATTAATCGCATTAAATAAAAGATATTTTTAAAAAATTCCCTCTATATCTTGTAGATAATTAAATTAGTAATCATTGTGTTAAAAAATAATTAATTTTTTACCCTTAATTAATTAGCTGGAATCTTTCAAATGAAATGGAATAAATTGTTTTCCTATGGAAGAAACTAACGCTATCTCTTGCCGCCTAAAGTAACTCGGTACTGAATCGTCTTCTAACAGCTTTTCGAGACGCGCACCTTAATGGCCAAGGAGGATTGGTGTTTCTGCGAATTTTCAATCGATGATCCCTATTTCGTATAATATATAATTTAATAAAAAAAAATTCCAATCCTTGTTATCACTTTCTAATAAGAAATTTTTCAAATTAACTTTACACCATATAGAAGATATTAAAAGTTGATATTAAAAAAAAAAAAAATCGCTAACAAAAATAGAAATTCAATTTCACTTTTTATCGGAATCAAATTACTAATACATATGCAAAAATAAACGTTATGCAAGCCAAATATGTTTGTTCGAGAATTTTTACAGTTTGTAAAAATTGATCAAAACAATAACAACAGCAACAAGATTAAAAAAAAAAAACATCTGATGTTGAAATTAAAATGCTTATTTTTTCGACAATTTCGTTTAGTTAATGAATTTATGCCTTTATAATGAAACAAAAGAGAGAGAAATGAGGCGGGGCCTCGCACCTGTCGAAGCGGCTTTGTCTCATTATTAAATCATTAATAAACGTAAATGAAAGCTAAATAAAATGGTTATTGTTTTACTAGGGAATAAATAATAAATAAGACAAAGAGATTTTTTTTCTTATAAATAATATAATACACCGCCGCCTAAGTATTCAACTTGATTTAAGAGGTTTTTCTTAAAACAATTTGTTGAAAAATAATTAGACAAAAACTTTTTCTATTGAATTAGTAGTAGAGTAGTAGAATTGATTAATTCACTTGTTCTTTTACAAATTATTTATATTATTTTTGCATCAGCGAGTATTTAGATATTGAATACATTGGCTATAATAGAACAGTGCATGACAGAGTAATCAATCAAGAGCAGATGTCCTATGCACTGATCCAATGGAACCAATATGCCTCAAGTTTATGTCAGTAGACATATAGGACTTGAATTAGTTTAAAACTAAAATATTAATCTAATTATGATTTTATAAATTCAATTTGTAGTTGCTTTGAAATGTTTACAGCTAAAAATTTGATTGTAAGTAAAACAAAAAAAAAATTATTTTTTTGAAACTAGGACGTGTTTTATTAAATTTTACTTTTTTTTTTTTTTTAAACATTCACACTTTTCTCTCATTCACACTCACACTCATACACACATTCACACAGTCTTTTCGGAAATTAGGCCATATAAGACTTTGACGATAACCGTTGTAATAAATATAACTATTGGGGATTCAGGCATTTCTATTAAAGCCATATGGAATCCAAATGGCTTAAATAAAATCCTCGGACTGCCTGAGGCCGAACCCGCGACGCGTTTGATATAGGAGGTAGGCACGCTACCTGCTACGCCAAACCCGGGGGCAAATTTTAGAGTTCTAATGATGGTTTTACTGAGGACCGAACATGAACAGCTAGCTAGTTGGATTAATAAAATCCTAAAGATTTATTTTACTAATAAACACTTGGTGGAAAACTTCCAATTAAGTAAGCTCAATAGTAAGAAACAAATTAAAAAAAAAAAAAAAAAAAAAAAAAAAAAAAACTAATAATAATAAAAGACATTTTTGGAATTAATCTTGGTTTATTTTAGTTAGTAATTAATAATATAAATTAACTACGAAAAATTACTTTTCAGTCACTTTCTGCAGCCACAATCAGGTGAAGTTTTTCCTTTGAAAAGCAAACGTTGCTGAATATATTACCTGATAAGGGCTGCAAAGTGACCGAAACGTTGTAATTTTGTATTTATTTATAATAAATACAAAATTTAATTAGTTTAAGATTAATGCTAAAATATCAAAACACACTTCTTCCGGTGCATAAAGGTTAGAGGAATTGACAATATTGATATTCTTTAAGACAAGAGGCGCAGGTTCGGATTTTAGAGGTTCGGTGAATATTTATTTACATCATTTGGATACCAAATGGTTTAAATAAATGTGCCTGGACCATTGACGTAGCCAGAAATTTTTGATGGTGGGTTCAAGAAAATTTTTTTTTTAGCTAGAGTAAATTATTATATTTTACTTTCTCTTGCCCCATATGAAATATAATTTGTATTATAGAGCTTAAATATCTAGTCATGGCTTGGATCCCATGGGAGGGGGGGGGGCGTTTGAACCCCCAAACCCACCCCCTGGCTACGCCTATGGCCTGGACCCAAATATATCGTATTTAAAAAATAATAGTAAGTATCTTCTTCTAAAGGCTATTGGTCTATGACCTAAGGTGCCGAAAAGATTAAAATAGAAAAAAAAAACTTAGATTCTTAAAAGAGGCGAAGAATGATGATTAGAATAAATCTTATTAAATAAATCGGTTTAAAACGAAGAAATTCGATGGCTGGGGGATAATTCAGAGGAACAGGAAAGTGAAGAATTACAATTAAAAAAAAAATAAATCAGATTTTGTGGGCGATTAGGGAACGCATCATTCTCCCTTCTTCAGGATCTGCGATCATCGAAACGTTTAAATTTTTTTTACTCTAATGCTGGTGGTCTTCACTTTCTTATTCCTCTGAGTTTTTAAATCGTTTTATTCTAAAAATTTTATTGAGAATGTTTTAATTAATCAAGTAACTTTGCAAATATAGATTTAGTAAATTGTTTTAAAATATTACAAGTCGATATTGGTGGACAGAAATTAAATGTTCGACAAGTTGTAAGTGAAAAATGGCGGAGTGCTTTTAATTAAATTATCAGTTGGGGTGTAGGAAAGTGTGTGTGAGTGTAAACAGCCAGGTGCCACGCCCAGGAGGACCCTTTTTTCATGGTTGGTTGAGTTGAGTCCCGATGAGGCCCGCAAGGGACTTTGGGATCTTCGGAGCCCACAATTAGTATCAAGTTGCGTTCCATTTATTGGATTTCCAAAGCATAATTGAATACTGAGAGTTGGATGTTGATTTTATGCCATTTACTATGTAATTAAATATCCAAGGCTAGATGGTAAAATATACGAGTAAAAATATATCTCGATCGGACTATATAATCCAGTCTATATGTTTGTAATATCAGAGAGCAAAAAAAAGTACTTTTATTAAATTTTCTGAACGAAAACATGACTTACAACTTTGGCTATTAAAATATTTTTTTTTTTTTTTATCTTCAAACTTTAAACAAAATGGCGGTCATAAAACTTTGAGGATCACCTTACATCTTAATAACATCAAAAACCAGACATTTTGATGTACGTAGCTCCCAGGCTAACTTTATATTTGCATACCAAATAATAACAACAACATAACAAAGAGTTTAATGGTTTATTAAAAATGTAATAAAATATGAAACATGTCTGTAAAATTAGTATAGTTTTGTTGTTGCCTAACGAGAGGGGAACAATTCCTCCCCTTTATTGGACTTATTATAATAATCTGATTTTATGTTGGTCATTTCAAAAATGAATGGATTTTTACTTTCTCTTACCTCTATATATATGTTAATATATAGAGAGAGAAAGTATTGGAATCATGTCAAAAATTCGAAGTCGACATTTTGATAGATATACACGTTTTGAGGTCCGCTGAATCCAAAAAAGTGGTTTTCGCGACATGGTCTGTGTGTGTGTTTGGTTCAATTTAAAGCATGAAGGAATTGAGCTAGTAGGTTGAAATTTTATATTTAAGTTTTGTACCCTCCTGGACCGTGAAAATAAGCTTTTAAACAAAATCGGCCAAAGAGTACTAGTACTTTACTGATATACTTTTTCAGTTTTTTTTTTTTTTTTTTGATTTTCTCAAAATTCGCTCCAACGATTTTTTTTTTTTAATTCAGAAATCAATTATTTTTTAGATGCTCTTTAAAATGTATATTCTCATTTTGCGATTGAAATCTTCTGAAGACCACTTTACTCTTGTACTTTATAGAGAAGATAGGAGAAATGTTTGCCATGGTAACAAAATATAAATATTTTGCCATACTTATAATATTTACATCATGAAAATCGAAGTCGGAAACTAAATACATGTCGACACAAAAAAATCTGGTGTGACAAGCACACAACACAACTTTCGATTACCAAAGGTAAGAGAAAGTTCTATGCTGTGTGACCAGTCACACCAGATTTTTTTGAATCATATAAAAAATATGTAATTACTATAATGTTCAAAGTCTTTGTTTATTTATAAATTTACAAACTAAACAAGATATTAGAATATAATTTTAATTAGTCAAAGATAGAAATAAATTTGGTGATTTCTAATTAAAGCGAACGAACCCCAAGCTTTTCGATCAAGAAAGGAATACAAACTCTCACTTTGAATCGAGAGGATTTCGACACATAGGTTTGGAGAGTAGTCAACAAATTTATTCATTAATGCCTCGTTCCTGGCCGTCCCTCGGGAAGTACGAGTATACCGTTAGATAGGACATGCTAATTGGATTCTGCCTGTAGGGCTCCAATGGCAAACAGCATCAACTTGGTTGGCTCGATGTGTCTGTCTCATACCCCATACGAAAAATACCCCCTCCGCCAGAGATAGCGTCAATCCCTCAGTTTACTTTGCTTTTATACTTTCCACTCAAAACAAGCAAGAAAAGGCCAAGTGGCTTAATGTTTTCCTGTCCAATCTTGGCAAATCCATTGGTAGGGTGATAACACTTATCAGGTCACGTACTATTTATTTTTTTATGGGTATACACACACCATCACCTTCACTTTATATGTCAAAAATAAACTTTCTTCTTTCTGTTGAAAATATTTCAATTAGACTAAAGATTAAATATTTTTATTAATAAAAAATATGAGAATTAATGCTGATATTTTAATTTTCATTTATACAGAATATAATAAATAGGAGAAAAAAACCAGCGCCTCTTCATCCACCATACACACTATTTGTTGCCAAACGACACCCATCATCAGTGCAGCAAATAGTTTTGGTGGTGGAGGTGGATGTCGTCTATATTTTTGCCTCTGATTGTATAAATGTTTGTCATTTTCATATCAAAGTTCTTAAATAGGCAAATTACCAGCAATGAATGATGCTGCACTGATGATGGGTGGCCTTTTGGAACCCGATATATTTACAAATAAAAAGTGTGTATGGTGGATGAAGGAGGCGAGCGTGGCTTATCGGATAAGCTGAGGTTAGTAATCAAGGTAAAATGTCACTCGAGTTGAACCCAACTTGCCGAAAAATTCAACCAAAGTCGAACGTCTCTGCTGGAGCAAAAGGGAGTACACATCCCCTCCAACAGGCACCTAGGGCCTGAGAGATGGACATAGGAATTCAGGGGTAAAACATCCGAATTCGAACATTCCTAGATGGGGAGCACAATAGATTGATTGAAGGTCGCAGTGCAAAGACAGAAATAATCAAAAAAATAATATCAAAATGGTGGATGAAGAGGCACTGCTTTTTTTTCTCCTATTTATTAATCTCAACCTCAAGCCCAAACAATCAACGATATACTGAATATAGTTAATTATAGCACCTCCTGAATAACATATCTGTCTCAACAATTGCTAAATAATTACAGATAAACTCAATTTTTTTTTTTTAATTTGATTAAGGTCTTGTCGGCATCTGAGGCCATTAAGAATTCCTCAACACTCCCCTACTATTACTCTAATACGGTTTGAGGATTCTAAGTATAAAAAATTTATAGAAAAACTTAAATAATGATTCGAATTCTAAAAATTTCTATGTAGTTTTTTTTTCAGGTATATGCGCTGTTAAACGCCGGATTCTTAGGAAATGAAGAATGAAACTCAAATCTCCAATTCATAGGTGATCAATTATCGGTAATTAACTAGACTTCAATTTTAAGATGATGGTTTGAGTTTTATTCATTCAACAATTCCTAAGAATCCGCCCTCCAAAAGCGCATATACCTAAAAAAAAAAACTAGAGAGAAATTTTTAGAATTATATTATAGCTCTACAGGTGTAACATCGTTTTTATGAATATCAAGAGAAATTTGACATTTGATCTTGAATGTCACATATTTACTACAGTAGTTTCGGATACAAATTATTCAACTTTTTTTTTTTAACTAGATTAGTAATTAATCTAAATAATATATATATTTTTTTTAATTTTAACTTCGTTTTCTTTGTTTCATATAAAGCAAATTCGCATAATATGGAAAGTTGTTACCATATTAAACCATCTAGGGCAGGTCAGTAGTCAAGATTTTTTTTTTTTTGGGGGGGGGGGGAGGGGGGGAGAGGAGAGGGAAGCATTTTGGAAAATGGGAGAAAGGGTTATTGTAGGTTTGTTCAAAGACATTCATTTAAGGGTGAAGAACGTTGGGGGTAACATTAAAGGACAGAGTTCAAATTATAATATGCAGAAATATTTTATAATTTTGAAAATAAAACCATTTTGGGGGCTGAAGCTCTCTGAGCCGGGGGGAGGGATTAACTGTATAAAAAATTCTTTCAAATTAATTCCGTTAATATAGAATTAAAATAGGCTAGATAAAAGAGAAGCGGAAATTAGTTTAATAAAATTAATTAAAAATATACATTGATTTGAGACTTTCAAACTGACGAGAGACGGAAGATCTCAATAACGAGACAAAATTTTGAAATTTGATTAAAAGTTTGAATCTCTCTGGAAATCTCTCTTTTAGTGTTGTATTTCCTTATTACTATCATTATAGAAGAGGATTTGCATTTACATTCGCTCGAATGGCCTCAAGTCACCGAAGCGCTCCAAACAACAACAACAACAAACATTTACAATTAATTTTATTAAAAATTGAAAATGAAGTAGCCATTATGGGATTATCATATACTTCTGAAATTTATTCATAAATAATCAAAACTTTTATAATATTTAATAGCGTTGAGCTGAGAGAAATTATTTAAAGAAAAAGATATTTGCGTGATTTTGCTGAGTTAGTAAACAAATATCTAATAGAGTGAATGACCTAATAAACCAATGACCTACAGTAATTCTAATTCAAAGTATGAACGCGTAATATATCAATATGTAAAAGGAAAAAAACCTTTGAGGAATATTATAAAATGAATTTTTTTTATTGAGTAAAAAATTTTATTAAACTTCCTTTTTTTATAGCAAAATTATTAAATTATTGAAAAAGTACTGTGTGGGTCTCCAATAGCCTCTGGTCTACGGAGGGAATAAATTAAAAAAAAAAATTAAATTATTGAAAGCAATCAATTGATTGATTGATTTTGTTGGCTGGATTTAAATCCTGAGGAATTAGACACGCAATTTTATATAATATACCTGAGTTTCCCAAACTTTTTTTGACCTCGGCCGATTACGAGGTTTTAAAATTTTTTGAGACCAACATTATGAAAAAAAAAAAAAAAAAAACATTTATTAACATTTTTTTTTTTTTTTTTAATAAAAAATCAAGTTACTTGTTTGTTTATTTCAAACACGAAAATTGCAAAAAAAAATGTTTGTACTTTTACAAATTTTTTTCGCGACCCGACAAAATTTTTCTACGTCCCTGTGCCGAGTCGCGGCCCACACTTTGTAATAGACTGTCCTCAGAAAAGAGCTCAAGTTTAATTAATATATTAATTCGTTGAAAAATATTAATAAATGTATTACAACTAGGTGGGGTAGACAGACAGAAGAAGAAGTAAAAGGCTAATTTGCTCGTCGACATTTCGGTTTCAAGACTGAGCAGTTTTCTTCTCCTTCTGGCTGCCTACCCCAACTCATAATTGTAATTTATATTTTGCCATAATAATAAAATCCTCCCTTGACTTATGGCTTGGAGCTAGAGCATTAGCTTCTGGTGCCCAAAGGTCGAGGGTTCGCATCCAGTCCCAAGGAAAAAAAAATTTATTTCAATTGAAATGTATACTAATCAGCTGATTTAATTGGAGAATTAAATGCAAGTAAGAGAACACAAGGTTTTTTTGTTTCAATAATTAAATAATTTATTATAACTTGAGACGTAGGCCTATATAAATATATAATAAATAAATAAATAAATTATTGAAACAAAAAACCTTGTGTTCTCTTACTTGCATTTAATACTCCGATTAAATCATAATGTTTCAAATAGAGCCAACGGTTATCAGTTTAAAATTAACCAATCAGTTGAAATAAATAGGGAGGTGGTCTAAATGGCCAGATGACGAAAAAGACCTTAAACAAATTGAAAAATTAATAATAATAAAAAAATCAGCGAGAAATAATATGAAAAAATAAAAGATACTTGAAGTTTTCCGCTCTTATCAAGGTAAGAGCTAAATCATGGGATATAGCTCATGCTTTTGTATGGGTAAAATGGTTTTAGGACAAGACACACAGAAATGTGTTTATCTATTAGATAACAAAGCAGTATATGGTCGATTGTCAGCTCCATTGTCCTAAACCAACCCGGATAATTATTCCGGAGATTGAAATTTATATTTTGAATTACCGATGACCTGATGAAATCCGGAAAGAGTTAAATGAAAAAGACAACAAAAAAAAAAAAAAAAAACTCTTAATAATTCAAAATTCTATAGTAAAATTTTGAAATCAGCAAATAAATATGAAATTTAATGATTATTGCCCTCATTGGTTCAAAATTTATCTCCTTTAATAAATTTCATATTAATTTAATAAACAGTAAAAAAAATTACAGATCGTAAATTTGTTATCCGGCTGTCCGTCATGTTACAATAACTGCTTTGAAGTGGACATATATTTATCTATTTGTCAATATTTTGTTTTTATTTATTTTATCAGAACAATCCCTTTGCTCATCAAACGTCCAATAAACTGTTTAGTGTTGATCCCTGAGGGACGCACACTGTTCTGGCTGCTTGTTCTTTGACAAGCGATATTAAAACTTTGATGTTTTTTAGGAGGGTTTCGGGATCCGATAGAAGTACTTTTTTTTTGTGTGATTTGACAAAACTTTTTGAAATCGGGGGAGGGGGAGAAATAAGTTTTGTTTTAAGGTAACCCATCCAGAAGATTAAAAGAAATAGCTGAGTCAGATGGAAAAGTGATTGAAATTTAAGGTTGGCGATATATAAAAAAAAAAAAGGGGGGGAGGAAGTAACCTTAGTGGTTATATGACTTCTGGGGGAAAATTTAACCAAAACTTCAACAATAAATTTTCAGAAAAACAAAGAGGAGAAAGGGCGTTAGAAATTAGGCCCAAGTAAAATAACTTTTTCGATTCATTATTTTTTACTCAGGTTATCGTTAGGGTGACTAAACGTACTCTTTTCAGGACACGTTTTTTGTTTGTTTAAATAATTCCTTGCCTCCCATAATCATACAATCAACAATATGGTTGATGGACTGATAAACAACATACGCTTATGAGGGTTAGTATTGTTTATCAGCATCATATGTTGTTAGCATGATTGTTAGAGGCAAGAAATTGTTTTCAAGATATATGGGTCCCCCACCCGTAGCCAAGAGGTTAGAGATATTGACAAACATCAATATTGATATCCTAAAAGCCAAGGGGAGTTGGTTGGGACCTCGGGCAGTTCATTTGGATGCCAAATAGTGTAAATGAATATGCCTGAGGAATTTGTATCGTAGTACAAAATACAAAACAGTATATTTGTTTATCTATAAGGCCTAAGATGTCGGAAAGACTTTTTAAAAAAAAAGGTAGATGAATGACCAAAAACGTTGCAATACAGGAGAGGGACAGCAAAGCTATGTCAAGCACAGTGGAATCTCGGGTGGGTGGCCTGAGGAAATAGCATATGGAATGACCCCTGGTTGCCATCGATACAATTCAAATTAAATATATAGGTAGACCTACATAATCAACCTCTAAATGGCCTCTGCAGACGAGAGAGCAAAATTAAAAAAAAATCTATGGGTGTGATTTTATATTTACAGCTGAATAATTAATTTTGCCAGAAAAAAATTATTTTATTTATTTAATAAAAAAAAAATTAAAAACACAAAAAATCTGGTGTGACAAAAACAAAACAAATTTCGATTACCGAAGGTAAGTGCTGTGCGACAGTCACACCAGATTTTTTACGTAGACAAATGGGATTTTTGAAGGCTTCCTGAAGCAAGTTTGCAGCCTCTGCCCTTTCGGGATGAAAATATATTGATTTATTTTATTTTTCCATTAATTTAATATTTGAATATTTGAAAATGAATATTATCCAAAAAAAAAGGATATTATTATTCATTTGAAAATGATAAATGTTTTGTTTTTCTCTCCCCTGATATTCTTATCTCTTTTGCACGCGTTGAGTTTTTGTTTGTTTCTTATCTTCTTGAAATTATAATGGATGCGCTTAAAAAAAACTTTACAAAATCGTGACTTTTTTTGAGCTTCTTCATTTAATAGTGAAGGTAGGGGCGAAATTTAAATAATGAGAAATATTCACCTAAAGGGATGATTAAAAAATGGAGAATTGAGTTCTTTTTTTTGATCTTATTCGTTTCAATAAATTCACTGTATGAAAATAATTTGTTTAGCTCATTTGTTAAATTACTTTCTTGACATCTTTATTGATCAGTATTAATAAGATGGTGATATAGGAAGCTGTAATTTTTTTTTCTTTTCATTCTTTTTTTTTTTACTAGAACATAATGAAGATGGCTTTGTCTTTTTTTTTTCTGTCCTTTTATCCATCTGTCTCCAGGTTTGAATGACAAAAACAAGTAGTTTTCTTCAAGGATGTTGCTTTGAGCCATCTCTAGGAAAGCGCTTCCTCTTCTCAATGGGTCTTAATTATATGTTATATAGAAATCCGATGCCTTTAAATTGCCTATTATTTTTCATCTTAATTATTCTTGGAGTATTTTAAAAACGATTAAAATTCAAGAGTGGTGGTTTTCAAATAAACTTAAAATAAAGGCCGAAATTATAGATGGGGCATTCAGAGATAAAAAGCCTTAGAAAATGAAAATGCACTTTTAATAAAAATTATGAGATTTTTAATTATTAACCGGAAATGGATAAGCACAAAAGTTTTATTTAATTTAGAATAACAAAAAAAAAAAAATAATTAAAAAAAACTGATGTGGGAGTAGGATAATGTACTGTATTTTTTTTTT